>JAVTVY010034152.1:0-13599 GCA_036873755.1 Hanleya hanleyi
CCTTCACCTAACCTTCACTTTGATACCTCACTCGACCCCATCGGACCATTTTATCTAGGGACTACTTTTCCTCCGCGGAAGCTTTTTCCCGAAACCGAATCACCGCCAAAACCACGGCCAAACCGCATCACCGCGCATGAATACATTTTTTTTTTTTTTTTTTGCCGGAACTTTTTTTTTTCTGCCGGAACTATGCACTCATTGACCTTTGGTGTCCCTCCACAATGTGGTGGGAGGTGGGTACAAGATGGCGGCCAATATCTTGTACCCACCTCCCACCACCACATGATGTGGTGGAGGTGGGTACAAAATGGCGGATACTCACCTCCCACCACACAACCACACAGGCCGCCATCTTGTACCCACCTCCACCACCATCCACACAGGCCACGCCCCCTCATCACGCATGCGCACCCCCTCAATTGTGACGTCAAAACAGGTTCTGCGCATGCGCAGTGAGGGGCTGTTACGCTGAAAGACTCTTTGTATACTACTACGGACTGAATTCGATTTCAAATTCTATTGGCTGATAATTGCATGTGTCGCCTATCATCGAGCCCTGATCGTTCATTCTCCTGGTCTGTGGGTGTTTATGCCGTGAATGAGTCAAGATCCAGATATAATTTGGACCGCCGATGCTGGTTTTATATAAAACTAGGTGTTGGGGAAACAGCCGGAATGCTGATAAAAAAAATGCGGAAAACGAAATTTTACATCCAGTCAAACTTCTGTTTTTTAAGTTTGAGGAGACTGGTTCTGAAACTTTTTCGTCATTACTCGTCAATTCGTTTGCCTTTTTTACTCATAAAGATGTTTTATTTCTCATCAGATAATTGTTTCCTAACTTAATATGTAGTTTTTTCGGAGAAAACCGCATCAATAGAAAATTCTCGACCAAAAAAATGCTTTCTTCGAAGTTGACCTCACGGTGACGTGATCAGAGCGAAAATTTTGTAAGATTTTACATTTTCTAGTAGAGCATGACCCCAATATATAGCGTGGGGAATAACTGCCCCAAAGATGTAAGAAAAATAATAAGGAGGTGGGAGGGGACAAAGTGGCATCCCAAATAGCCCAAGTCAGATAGGGGTAATCCTAAAATCCGATCTTCATAGAGGACACAATTGCCACGATTACTCGGAACTAACCGTTTTGTGTGTGACCCCACGAAGTAAAATTTTCATTGAAAGCTACAGTGTGCAGTTTCAGACTCTAAACAATTGCGAAATACATCAAATGAATTTAGCGTTGATCAAATGACCTGTCTCAAATATTAGGCATTTCAATTCTACAACCACTGTAACCGTGCCCAGAATATTGCTAAACATGCAGTAGGTATTTTAGGGCGACTCCTCGCATGGGGGCTTCTCACTGGACAAGAGGGACCATGCTGATGACAAAAATATACAATGACTCCATAATAGTGATACCCAGGGCGGCTTGGGTATATGATACAACACTGGGGATAATGATATGTATGACACGCATGATGTTGTTGATCTCTCTTTCTCTCTTATCTTCTGGCGACAATGCAGAAGGCATGATTTTCGACAGATTTTTCTGTCTAATTGTTCGATTTCTTTTATTTATTCAAGTTTCTTCTAGCAAAAACTGCATGATGAATTCGTAAATAATCATTTGATGTGGAATAAAATTCTGCCTTTCGTGAGCAGGAAAGCAAAAATTTCGAAGAAAATGACTTTCTGGCACCCCAACATGGCCGCCATTTGAGAACTTATATTTGGGGGTTTGTGCCAATAGGTGCAAAACGACCCCATTAGGATAGGCTACAAAGTCACACATTTTCAACTCTCTGTTTTTTGTTCTTGAAAAGTGGAGTTCAGAGAACTATCGTCTGTAGGAAAGTGTCATTCAAATGTGGGAACTGGACAGCTGACATATGTGGAACATTGTTCTTCCCTATGTGCAGTGCAGACAACTGTCATTTCTGGAACATCTGTTTTGACATGTGGAGTCCTGACAATTGCAATCTGCGAAACAACGTTCTTCAGATATGGCATCAGGACAACTATTATCTGTAGAATCTTGTTCTTTAAGTGTGGGGACCGGACAAAAGTCACCTGTAGAAATAATGTTCTTCAAATGTGGAGATCAGACATCTGTCATCTGTAAACTATTCTTCAAATGTGCATACCAGACAAATGTCATCTGTATAATATTGTTCTTCAAATGTGGAACCCAAAAAACTGTCATATGTAAAACATTCTTCAAATGTGGATCCCAGATAATTGTTATTTGTCAAATATTGTTCTTCAAATGTGGAGCCCAGGCAACCGCCATCTCTAGAATTTTGTTCTTCAAATGTGGAGCACATACAACTGTCATCACTTGAAAATTGTTCAAATGTGGAGCCCATACAGCCGTCATATGTAGAAGAGTGAGTTTGACAGTACTGTCTTGTTCTTAGAATGTAGAGAATGGACCAAGGACGTGGGATATTTCTCGTCTCAATCCTCTAATAGTAAATGCTGGAATCTTTGGCTGATTGGAGTTGCAAGTTTCGTACTTCCCCGGACCAGGCGTAATCTCTGTTGGAAAGATAAGCACAAGGGGCAAGTTGAAGGCAATAAAACCTAACATAAACTTCGTGATTGGCTGAATTGGCCGAATTTCATTTTGAAAATTTGAATTGACCAATCACGTGCTGACATAATTTAACAATTCCAAACTAATATAATAAAGAAGAAAAGCAACTCCGAGTAGGGATGACAATTTCATTCCGTATATTTTGCTATTAGTAATAGCATCTTCAGCAGTGGACAAAGTTACAAACAGCTCCATTCGCACAGTATATATACAAGGCATAATTTCATCTTAGCCTTTATGAATAGGTAAGGCAGTAAATTATGTCAGTCAGGTTGGACGGATATTAAAATGCTGTCATTTTCAGAAAATTGTTAAAGGTTAAGAACTAATATAGTGCAATATAGTGCAATATTTGCCATTTTCACAGTGCCATGGTTATCTTGACAGGACGTCAAATTAAATTCTTGAACATTCTAGTGATTGAAGCATGACCAGTGGTAATTGCTTCAGTCTAGTTTGCGTAGCCAAGGACTCTGGGCCAACATGTATACTCTGTAGAATGTTTTTTTCTGTAGAGCTGCCACAGAACTTTTTTATATATATATTTGCATATTTTGAGTTGATTTTATTGTTCTAAATAAAGTAGAACAAAATTATTATTAGGTTTGCCTGATTTGAGTGCGCCAAAACAAAACCAATCAGGCGTATCCTTCTATGAATATCCTTCTATGAAAAAAAAATACAGTGCACTCTCAGAAATGTTCAGGGAATAATCCTGAATGGATCAGGCTGCACATCCACAACTCAATTTCAGGGATTTTACCTGAAATTCAGGGACAATTTCCTGAAAATCAGGTATATCATCCATGAACTAAAACTAAATTACCTGAATTTTAGGGGATTTTACGTACCTGAATAGGGTCGGGAACTTACTTATCAAGGTGGTAAATTTGCCTGAATTTCAGGGGAAATCCTCTCATTCAGGGATCTTTTTTCTGAAATTCAGGATATTATCCCTGGATTTCAGGTAAAATCCCTGAAATTGAGTTGTGGATATGCAGCCTGATCTATTCAGGATTATTCCCTGAATATTTCTGAGAGTGTGGGGACACGTCAGAGAAGTCTCTGCCAACAGACCAGGAGAAGCGATCACAGACTCATGCCACCAAGGAATTAGTGAAGGGAAGAGGACCTGTACCTCCGGAAGACCATAGAATAGTTCCTCCTCGCCTGAGGCCGTGTGTAAAAGACGAACTCCTCTTCAGGACCAGATTGTCTGCTGTTTCCCGCTTGTAGTCGATTGGACCTGGGTATTCACTTTGCCCTTGAGTGGATGAAAGGTAAGGTAGTCTAGTTAATATATTACAGTTTCAAGATCCTAGCGTATATCCTAGCGATCCTATATTATATTGCAATAAATAAAGTCACCAAAACGACTTCTGTGTTTTCTGAATGCTGTATATTCAGGGTTTCAGGCATTTTTTTCGAAATAAAATTTACACCAAATCACCTGATTATGTATACGAACAATGCGCCAAAATCTGGACCTTAAGTACCTTAGTAGCCATGTCATTCACCTTTCAATTTATTTTACCGCAATGTTATCAAATCTTACTCTGTTTTTCATTTTGTATTCCCCGTAAGTAAATCCGGAGCTTAAGCCTATTTTGGACTGGGCGACTTGGGGTATACCGCCCCCCGTCCAAAATATTTGTCCCTACATGTACATCTAACAGACAGTGTAAAGAAATCCAAGATGACCTAGCTGATTACGTCACATCGCCGTCGCAAACAGTGCTCAGTATATTAGAGAATGATTAATATAGATGAAATAAGATAATTTCCTGTCCTTTGAAGCGAAAAACGGTGATAATTTTGTGAAAAGGGGAATAAGTCGAACACTTCTGGTGACCCCATGGGCGTCATTTAGAATTTCCCATGATCCGTCGCACCTAGGATGACGGAAATGGCCTCATAATGACGCAGACAATCAGCATATATGAGTAATTTCCAAACTTCTTCCGGTTGCAGAGTCATGGAGAAAAGTTTCTCGGTAGCTAGAAATTCCATCTTTCCTAAAGCCAACTACGTGTAGGTCGTGCTATGACGTTGATACTTTGGGGCACAAGACAATATCAGTTCAATGGCTGCCACATGCACATCACAGCTACATGTACGTGATATCTTGAAAAGTTATTTTTTGGCTTTTTGTTTCAGCGAAAATTACGAGAACTGTACTTTCCCGAGGACACCGCGTGGCCGCCATCTTGGAATTACCCATGATCCTTTGCACCTAGTACCGTTTAAGATCATTCGATTGGGTTTGTGTACATATACGGTTACTGAAAGTCTGCAGTCAACTGCAGCCCTGTACTTTGTGAGAGATTTGTGATTGAGATGATCTTCGGAGATTCCATCTCAAGGAGGTTCCAGACAATTTGGAAATAAAATATAATTTTTCTTAAATTTCAACAACAGATAGCGCAAACCTTCATCATTCAAAAATAAAAGTTAAAAATCAGGGGTCACCAGGCTTATTTTTCCATAATCTAGGAATTTATATGGTTAACTATAATGGTTAACCCTACTTTAATATATGGGATTGGATGGGAATTCTATTCAGGACAGTAGGGTTTCAATATGGAAAACCATGGTAATGAGGCCATATTATCCTGATTTAACTGAGTCAATTTGCCAGCGTTACTTTGTTCAGGTCGTATTGCCTCAAAATTTGGAAAACACATTATCCAATTCAAACATTCTTCTACAACTTGAAAGCTTATATTTTCCTTTTCCACAAAATTTTATTTAAATATCGCTTCCTTGGTAGCTGCGCAGAGACATGCGCAATAGATGTAACATTGGATTTGTCTGGAATCTCCTTGAAAGGAAGGATAAAAGGTAGCTGTAGTGTGCATAGCAAAAAACAACATATGTGTCTGGTAAGATACCGAGTAGCATGTATTGGTACACAAAAGTCAGTCAATGAAAAAGGTTGAGCATTCCTTTTGAAAACAATATACAATGATTACCAATGGTTAGTTTTGCTGACAGTGCGTAATATAAGCCTTCTCTCCAAATTAAATCTGCTTGATTGGAGTTTTGTTTGTTGCTCGCTTGAAACTGAGGGTAAGGATGCACTTACGTCAAACGTTATATCTAACAGTTGCGTTATTCATTGCTGCAGGTGCGGTACGAGACACGCCTAGCTGGTGTCTGTTGAGGAAGCTTGACGGGCGGGACCCAGTAGCCCTGCTTCTAGTTGATAGATTTCTGTCATCGCTTATTGGGCTACTGCGTACCTTCCATAGACCGACACCGCTTGTTTGAGATCCCTTGACCGACAGATCCTCAGATTAGGTTTGCCTATGAGTCCAGCATTGGAAAGGCAATCAGAGCTGTCGGCAATCAGAGTCAGAGCTGTCGGCAATCACATCTGATATGAGAAATGTGCTTTATCTGTATGTTTACCTTGATTATCCACTGTGTATGCTCTCTTCCACCCCATACTGTAGGATGGAGCGGCTGGAATGTTTACCTTGATTATCCACTGTGTATGCTCTCTTCCACCCCATACTGTAGGATGGAGCGGCTGGAATGTTTACCTTGATTATCCACTGTGTATGCTCTCTTCCACCCCATACTGTAGGATGGAGCGGCTGGAATGTTTACCTTGATTATCCACTTTGTATGCTCTCTTCCACCCCATACTGTAGGCTGGAATGTTTACCTTGATTATCCACTGTGTATGCTCTCTTCCACCCCATACTGTAGGATGGAGCGGCTGGAATGTTTACCTTGATTATCCACTGTGTATGCTCTCTTCCACCCCATACTGTAGGATGGAGCGGCTGGAATGTTTACCTTGATTATCCACTGTGTATGCTCTCTTCCACCCCATACTGTAGGATGGAGCGGCTGGAATGTTTACTTTGATTATCCACTGTGTATGCTCGCTTCCACCCCATACTGTAGGATGGAGCGGCTGGAATGTTTACCTTGATTATCCACTGTGTATGCTCTCTTCCACCCCATACTGTAGGATGGAGCGGCTGGAATGTTTGCACGAATCCACTGTGTGTCACTTCCACCCCCATACTGGAGGATGGAGCGGCTGGAATGTTTACCTTGATTATCTACATGTAGTATATATATATTTATTTTATACTGTAGGATGGAGCGGCTGGAATGTTTACCTTGATTATCCACTGTGTATGCTCTCTTCCACCCCATACTGTAGGATGGAGCGGCTGGAATGTTTACCTTGATTATCACTGTGTATGCTCTCTTCCACCCCATACTGTAGGATGGAGCGGCTGGAATGTTTACCTTGATTATCCACTGTGTATGCTCTCTTCCACCCATACTGTAGGATGGAGCGGCTGGAATGTTTACCTTGATTATCCACTGTGTATGCTCTCTTCCACCCCATACTGTAGGATGGAGCGGCTGGAATGTTTGCCTTGATTATCCACTGTGTATGCTCTCTTCCACCCCATACTGTAGGATGGAGCGGCTGGAATGTTTACCTTGATTATCCACTGTGTATGCTCTCTTCCACCCCATACTGTAGGATGGAGCGGCTGGAATGTTTACCTTGATTATCCACTGTGTATGCTCTCTTCCACCCCATACTGTAGGATGGAGCGGCTGGAATGTTTACCTTGATTATCCACTGTGTATGCTCTCTTCCACCCCATACTGTAGGATGGAGCGGCTGGAATGTTTACCTTGATTATCCACTGTGTATGCTCTCTTCCACCCCATACTGTAGGATGGAGCGGCTGGAATGTTTACCTTGATTATCCACTGTGTATGCTCTCTTCCACCCCATACTGTAGGCTGGAATGTTTACCTTGATTATCCACTGTGTATGCTCTCTTCCACCCCATACTGTAGGATGGAGCGGCTGGAATGTTTACCTTGATTATCCACTGTGTATGCTCTCTTCCACCCCATACTGTAGGATGGAGCGGCTGGAATGTTTACCTTGATTATCCACTGTGTATGCTCTCTTCCACCCCATACTGTAGGATGGAGCGGCTGGAATGTTTACCTTGATTATCCACTGTGTATGCTCTCTTCCACCCCATACTGTAGGATGGAGCGGCTGGAATGTTTACTTTGATTATCCACTGTGTATGCTCGCTTCCACCCCATACTGTAGGATGGAGCGGCTGGAATGTTTACCTTGATTATCCACTGTGTATGCTCTCTTCCACCCCATACTGTAGGATGGAGCGGCTGGAATGTTTACCTTGATTTATCCACTGTGTATGCTCTCTTCCTGCCCCCATACTGTAGGCTGGAATGTTTACCTTGATTATCCACTGTGTATGCTCTCTTCCACCGCTTTTTGTAGGATGGAGCGGCTGGAATATTTACCTTGATTATCCGCAATGGCATATGCTCTCTTCCACCCCATACTGTAGGATGGAGCGGCTGGAATGTTTACCTTGATTATCCACTGTGTATGCTCTCTTCCACCCCATACTGTAGGATGGAGCGGCTGGAATGTTTACCTTGATTATCTACCACTGTGTATGCTCTCTTCCACCCCATACTGTAGGATGGAGCGGCTGGAATGTTTACCTTGATTATCCACTGTGTATGCTCTCTTCCACCCCATACTGTAGGATGGAGCGGCTGGAATGTTTACTTTGATTATCCACTGTGTATGCTCGCTTCCACCCCATACTGTAGGATGGAGCGGCTGGAATGTTTACCTTGATTATCCACTGTGTATGCTCTCTTCCACCCCATACTGTAGGATGGAGCGGCTGGAATGTTTACCTTGATTATCCACTGTGTATGCTCTCTTCCACCCCATACTGTAGGCTGGAATGTTTACCTTGATTATCCACTGTGTATGCTCTCTTCCACCCCATACTGTAGGATGGAGCGGCTGGAATGTTTACCTTGATTATCCACTGTGTATGCTCTCTTCCACCCCATACTGTAGGATGGAGCGGCTGGAATGTTTACCTTGATTATCCACTGTGTATGCTCTCTTCCACCCCATACTGTAGGATGGAGCGGCTGGAATGTTTACCTTGATTATCCACTGTGTATGCTCTCTTCCACCCCATACTGTAGGATGGAGCGGCTGGAATGTTTACCTTGATTATCTACTGTGTATGCTCTCTTCCACCCCATACTGTAGGATGGAGCGGCTGGAATATTTACCTTGATTATCCACTGTGTATGCTCTCTTCCACCCCATACTGTAGGATGGAGCGGCTGGAATGTTTACCTTGATTATCCACTGTGTATGCTCTCTTCCACCCCCATACTGTAGGATGGAGCGGCTGGAATGTTTACCTTGATTATCTGTGTATGCTCTCTTCCCCATACTGTAGGATGGAGCGGCTGGAATATTTTACCTTGATTATCCACTGTGTATGCTCTCTTCCACCCCATACTGTAGGATGGAGCGGCTGGAATGTTTACCTTGATTATCCACTGTGTATGCTCTCTTCCACCCCATACTGTAGGATGGAGCGGCTGGAATGTTTACCTTGATTATCCACTGTGTATGCTCTCTTCCACCCCATACTGTAGGATGGAGCGGCTGGAATGTTTACCTTGATTATCCACTGTGTCTCTCTTCCACCCCATACTGTAGGATGGAGCGGCTGGAATTTTACCGCAGATTATCACTGTGTGCTCTCTTCCACCCCATACTGTAAGGATGGAGCGGCTGGAATATTTACCTTGATTATCTACTGTGTATGCTCTCTTCACCCATACTGTAGGATGGAGCGGCTGGAATGTTTACCTTGATTATCCACTTCCTTGTATGCTCTCTTCCACCCCATACTGTAGGATGGAGCGGCTGGAATGTTTACCTTGATTATCCACTGTGTATGCTCTCTTCCACCCCATACTGTAGGATGGAGCGGCTGGAATGTTTACCTTGATTATCCACTGTGTATGCTCTCTTCCACCCCATACTGTAGGATGGAGCGGCTGGAATGTTTACCTTGATTATCCACTGTGTATGCTCTCTTCCACCCCATACTGTAGGATGGAGCGGCTGGAATGTTTACCTTGATTATCCACTGTGTATGCTCTCTTCCACCCCATACTGTAGGATGGAGCGGCTGGAATGTTTACCTTGATTATCCACTGTGTATGCTCTCTTCCACCCCATACTGTAGGATGGAGCGGCTGGAATGTTTACCTTGATTATCCACTGTGTATGCTCTCTTCCACCCCATACTGTAGGATGGAGCGGCTGGAATGTTTACCTTGATTATCCACTGTGTATGCTCTCTTCCACCCCATACTGTAGGATGGAGCGGCTGGAATGTTTACCTTGATTATCCACTGTGTATGCTCTCTTCCACCCCATACTGTAGGATGGAGCGGCTGGAATGTTTACCTTGATTATCTACTGTGTATGCTCTCTTCCACCCCATACTGTAGGATGGAGCGGCTGGAATGTTTACCTTGATTATCCACTGTGTATGCTCTCTTCCACCCCATACTGTAGGATGGAGCGGCTGGAATGTTTACCTTGATTATCCACTGTGTATGCTCTCTTCCACCCCATACTGTAGGATGGAGCGGCTGGAATGTTTACCTTGATTATCCACTGTGTATGCTCTCTTCCACCCCATACTGTAGGATGGAGCGGCTGGAATGTTTACCTTGATTATCTACTGTGTATGCTCTCTTCCACCCCATACTGTAGGATGGAGCGGCTGGAATGTTTACCTTGATTATCCACTGTGTATGCTCTCTTCCACCCCATACTGTAGGATGGAGCGGCTGGAATGTTTACCTTGATTATCCACTGTGTATGCTCTCTTCCACCCCATACTGTAGGATGGAGCGGCTGGAATGTTTACCTTGATTATCCACTGTGTATGCTCTCTTCCACCCCATACTGTAGGATGGAGCGGCTGGAATGTTTACCTTGATTATCCACTGTGTATGCTCTCTTCCACCCCATACTGTAGGATGGAGCGGCTGGAATGTTTACCTTGATTATCCATTGTGTATGCTCTCTTCCACCCCATACTGTAGGATGGAGCGGCTGGAATGTTTACCTTGATTATCCACTGTGTATGCTCTCTTCCACCCCATACTGTAGGATGGAGCGGCTGGAATGGTAGCCTGTCGAGAACCCAGGGAAGGTCCATTGTGGTACACGTTGGGAGTTGGCCACTGCAAATTACAGAGAAGGGTGAGTATAATTTGTATATTAAGCTGAACTATTTAACATATTATGCGATCAATACAATGTAAAGAGTATATTCACTAAATTTAACATGCTGGTCACGAGAGGTCCCTTGTTAAACTTCGATGCCTGGTATACTCTCACACAGCTTTCGTCCTTCATCAGAAAGAGAACTACCTCTCTAAAAAAGAAGGTAAAAAAGTCGTGTTTGCTTGACACTTAGCTTATATATTGTAACAGTGGTTTTCCAATACAGAACAAAACATGTCGTATATTATTAGGCAAATTAGATAGACGACAGTTTAATTATTGAATATCATCCGATGCGGATAAATCTGTCCATGGTCGTTTATGGCGGATCGATATGTTCTTCACTTTATTGGGCAAAGCGACTTTTTTAGAGAGGTAAATCCAGCTAACCTGCTCATAGCCATTCGCATTTGCGTACACTTCGCCATCCATAAGATGGCTTGCGAATCGTGTGTCTCCGTTATCGCGGAGTGATATCCGGTGTTTTACCGGATTCTGTTCGGCCTTCATCCGGCGGAGAACAGACTCGAAAACTCTGATAAATTACAGGTTTTCATACATACCGCGGAAACAGATATTGCCTGGGCTTACAAAATATATGGGTATGAATAACTTTCGTATCATCCAAGAGGTGTGGTAGATCTGTAATTTTGAACAAGTAGATCATCACATGACTCGAAAATGGCGGGTTACGTTGGGGTTACGTCGGTAGACTTTAGCTGATTGGCTGACGAAGTCACGTGGTATTGATTTCTGGAAATTCCCTCTAGCAGTTGCCGAAAGTAGTCTGAAATGGATACACACGATCCCAGGGTCAGTCTTACCGCGTATAGATGGCCCAGATGGTTACAGGTTGAGCCATTCGTTCATCCAAGTGACAGCTCTGACATGTTGATAAATTATGAATGACCAGATGTATCTGTATCTACTTTGCCTCCATGCAGTTTCTTTCTACCGGTCCAAATCTGAGCCGATGCTTATCAGACAAAATGTGATTGGCATACCTGAAGCAACTGATTCAAGCGATATAACAGCAATTTCTCTGGCGGATAGTTATGAACGGCATAACTATTGTAGACAAAGAAAATATCCAAATACAACACGTGATCAGATTCATCACGGTGGACGCTTTAGATATTTTTCTACTTGGAATTCGGCGCCAATACTCATTCATCTGCAAATCATCACTAAGGCAGTAGGCACCTAAAACGTGCACATTGGTGAATTTAATCACGTGCCTGAATTTTGATATTTTCTTTATCTGCAGGAAGAAACCGGTGATTTACACGACAGTTGGACGGTTTGACAGCAGTTATTTCGGACTGATCCACTATTACTAGTGATACTTCTTGGATGGAAACATACCAGATACAAGTTTTTGCATGGTGAGTAGATATGGCATAACTGTATTTCGACAAAAAGAGTGGGTTTTAGGGGTGGGCGTGGCATTTTCTGGCTCCAGATAACTCCAGCATATTAAAAAAGAGCCTGGACGATTTATTTTATTGGACTAGGTTGTTGTCAGTCTAGCAACATCGACACGGTTTTGTTATCCCACCAATTTACACAGTTCACGCGGTGCCGAGGCGAAACAGACGTTGCAATGCGCTTACGCAGCTTCGTTCGCAGACACCCAGATTATTTCTATGGTGACGTGTACAACCGAACACATTTCTGGCTCTGAAAGGTGCTCATTTTTTATGAGAAGAGGAAAGTGTGATTGTGTTAGGGTCTAACATCGTGTTCGGCAGTATTTCGGTCATATAGAGACGATGTAACTAACTACGATAGACATATTATCTGGACATGTGCGACTTTCCATGTACAACCATCATGTAGAGGAAACTGATCTTCCCCTCGTGGTAACAGATATGGTGCAAAACTCATGCTGCTCACCAACTTGGGGGTGTTGACGAGGGAAAGTATGTCGTATTTCCCAACACAGACGAACCAATTTACGTCGAACATAGTAAAAGGGTCAAAGATAATTTGATCGTGTGTCCCCGGCTTTAGCTCTGCTTACCGATCGATCGCTATAGAAGTCCACTTTGTTTGACCAAACGTGAGGACTCTGAAACCAGGACTTGGCCCAAGCTGTTCGACCGCCTCCATCTGTGGTACGAGAATTGATTAATATAGAAACCCCATTGCACCAAGTGATATCTTTCAATTCAAATTTTCAGAAAGAAATCCTATATTTTGATTGGCTTGTGAAAGATTCTTTTCCTGACCAAACACATCTCTAACAAGAATACCTTGTACAAATATCATACAAATGGTCGATTTCGTATATAAATTGCATTCCAAATGCATGACATGCCGATGAAGTCCCGTCCCTAAACATGGCGATGAAGTCCCGTTAATTAACATTGCCATGAAGTCCCGTCATTTAACACATGCATCAAATCCCGTCGTTTACATGGCAATGATGTCCCATCATTCAACATTGCCATGAATTTCCGTCATTTACATGACCATGAGTCCAGTCGTTTAATATGGCCACGAAATCCCGTCATTTAACACGCCCAAGACCTCTCTCCATTTACTTGGCCTTGAAGTCTCGTCATTCAACATGGTCATGAAGTTCCGTCGTTCAACACGTCCATAAAGTCCCGACATTTAAGACGACAATGAAATCTCATCATTTACAAGGCCATGAAATCCTGTCAATTAACATGGCCATGAAGTCCAGCCATTTAACATCGCCATGAGGTCCTGTCATTTTACATCGCCATGTAGTCTCGTCACTTAACCAGTCCATGAAGTCCCGTCACTTAACCAGTCCGCGAATTCCCGTCATTTAACATCGTCATGAAGTCCGGTCTTTTAACAGCGCC
>JAVTVY010034153.1:0-14186 GCA_036873755.1 Hanleya hanleyi
GATTTTCTCCTGTATTTGTTTGAAGATCAGGGTTTGGCTCCTTCCACAGTGGATGGTTATCGTTCGGCGATTTCTAGGATCATTACTCTTTCTACCGGTATGAACCAGGAGAGGGATCCTAATCTTACTTCCTTGATCAGATCTTTTAGGATCTCAAGGCAAGTTACTGTACCTAAGTTACCGAAGTGGGACTTAGCGTTGTTTCTGCGGCGATTGGCTCAACCTCCGTTTGAACCTTTATCTTCAGCCGATTTGAAGTTTTTGTCTTGCATCTGCTGCTCGGGTTTCCGAGTTGCATGCTATTGATGCTAGAGAGATTAAGCATGACAGGTGTTGGTCCTATGTTCTGCTTACCACTTTACCAGAGTTTGTGGCGAAGAATCAGTCCCTTTATGACTGTTCATCTCAGGAATTCAGGATCCCAGCTCTGTCAAATTTTTTGTCGTAAGGTCTCGATGACGACAATTAATATTGTCCAGTTCGAGCACTTGCAGTGTATGTCAATCGCTCCAGGGACCTGCGGACCTCGGAGCCAGCAGGAGATTTCAAAAAATACAATCTCCTCCTGGCTCTCCAAAACGATTAGATTATCCTATATTGAGGTGTCGCCCACACAGGCAGGGCAATAGCGGCTTCTTGGCCTCTGTGGTCCAAGAGGTTCGTGACGGATATAATGAAGGCCTGCTACTGGCGCTCCAATACCACTTTTGCAGCATACTATCTTAGAGACATGACCGTAATCCAGGATGATGTCTACTCGTTGGGGCCCTTGGTGACAGCACAGCGGATCACCAGGGACGGGGCATCAGGGGCGCACTAAGAACTTAGTGTTTTTATCCTGTTTTTAATGGTGAGTGTCTTACTATTCCACCCCACATTTAAAAAAAGGGGGGGGGCATGTTGGACTCCTCCATTTTAGTTGGCTGTTACACCGAGGTTCCATAGGTCCCTCGGTGCAAGAGATATCTTAGGTGAACATTCTAATGATTCACTGGGGCTTATCTCTTAGGAATTCCGGCAGTCCTGTCCCTTTGGGATTTTGCTCAGCCTGAGTTCCAAGGCTGACTACCTGTTTCTCTGCTCATGCGTCTTCCCGTTTGGGTTCTTTTTCTCCCGCCATCCGGGTGTGGTATTCTACCCATATGTCAGTAAGGTTGGTTTTTATTGCGTAAAAAATTTACAAGTAATTTTTACATTTTTAAGCTAAAAACCTACCTTACTGACAGGGATTGTCCCGCCCAGCCTCCCCGCTAGGGACACTACCACGTGGTGAAGGAGAGGAAGTTCCTGGCCTAGGGATATTCGTGCATGGGCAGTGGCACAGGAAATACTGTGGGATATTTCATTTTCTTTACTTGAGTAAGGTAGGTTTTTAGCTTAAAAATGTAAAAATTACTTGTAAATTTTTTATTTCTCTGATTGGCCGGAATTCTTGGCGACCATTTTAATTTATGCAAAATCATTAGTTATGCAAAATCATTAATGATCTCTATTTCTGATACCATTTTAGTGCTTCATATGAAACTATAAATCATTGATACATCAAGAAACTTAGTTATTTGCGCTGAAAACTTACCTCACTTCCACTCTTTGCATTTCTTGTCTACATGAAATACCACAGTAAGAATTTAAATGACACAGTTATCTCCCCTGCTAGTCACCTGATAGCATAGCTACCCACAATTCCACTTCCTTCTTGTTCTACTGCTTCGTAGGGCTGGAAGTAAACATTGTCAACTCCGTGAAAAAGTGCCTTTTCTAGCGAAACTACTCACAGTTGGATTACCTCAGACGTCTGATTTCCTGCAAGAAGCCCTTTGGGAAGTATTCTATAAGTTATCAGCGTAAAAATGGCTCAAAATATGTCTCAAATGTCATGCATGTCTTGTGGAGGTGACAGGCCTAGTTATGACCTTCACTCAACGTGTCCGCCATGCCGCCAGGGAAGAATCTGTACATGGGACACGGCCTGTGAAGAGTGTATTGTGTGGGCGCCCGGCATATTCCAGGTGTATCTAGACGGTTCTCTGGCAGCTAACGAAGGGAATGATGTTGTTAGGCCTACCAATCTCGCCAACGAGACATATGTAGCACAGTCTCCTCGTACTAGTGTAGGCGAGGAGTCTAGGGGGTTTGTTAGTTCTGTAGCTGGGTCTACGTTAGTCAGCCTATTGAACGTAAATAAAGATAAACAAACGCCCCCCCCCCCGCTCACGATGCTTCCATTTCAGACCAGGCGAAGGGTCAGTCAGGTAAGACAACGACCCGGTTGGTACAGGTGGAAGGGATAATCGAGGATTTGGAGTCTGGCACTACGACGACTGTGGACGTGGAGATTCCAATTGAGCGGACGCCTGGATACGGCGATGAAGGGAAATCGGTGACGGACCCAGGCTTAGCGTGGGAAAGCCAGGGGACTCCGATCGCTCGATCGGAGTCAACTTATGACTACGAAAACTTAGGCAGCACTAGTGAGGGGCCTAATGTTAAGTTTTCATTTGGGTCCGGGGTTGGGAAAATACCTTCCTCGACGCTGTCGAGGCCTGGACTTCCCGGTCGCTCAGTTACGCCTTTAACTGTTGCTTCCGGTTTGTCTGAATTTTCCCAACCTGCTTCCGGTTACTCTGGTGGCCTTCCTCGTCCCCCTGCCGAGACGTTTGTATCTACGAGCCTTCTGGGCCACCAGAGATTAAGGTTCCCGCAACAACGGCAGTATGGTATGTATCCAGGTACCTATGATATGTCAAATTTTTTGCCTGTGTCTGAGTTGCATTATCAAGAACCCTCAATCAGATCAGGTCAAATTATGTGGCATCCGGTTGCTGGTCTACCTTTGCCCTTGCGTGGCTTAGGTCAGATATCTGCTTCCGGGGGTGTTCGTGGTACGGGACCGGGATTGTTACGTATGATGCGTCCTCCTATACGTGCTTCCGGTTTACGACCTCGTATGCCAGTTCACCGACCTTTACAGTGGCCGTGCTCATGTCCAGCTGGAAGGTCCTTGAGTGTGAACACACCTCGTCAGGCCTTGCTTCCGGTCCACTCTCAAGTGACTGATCCCACATTGGCTGCCATACTGCGCGGTATGGAACAGCAACGTGAGGAAATGAAGGAATTGAGAGAGATGATGACCAGTCAATTCCGGAGTAGTACGCCACTGGGCAGTCTAGGAAACAGTCTAGGAAACCGGAAGCTAATTTGTCGAGGACTATCCCTTCCAATACTCCCTCCTGGCAGGAAGCCCCGGAAGCTATGGAAGTGGATAGGGACCAGTACGGTAGATCTGAATTGAATGAACCTACCAATACTGATCCGGATGCTAGGAAATATTATGAGCTTATTTCCGGCATCTATGACTTGATTCCTGATATGCAGCTTCCGGTCCCACATGCGGGGGATATTGAAACTGAATCAGGAGAGTCAAACCGGGTTACGAGGTCGGCTACCACGCTTCCGGCCTCAACTGCTATTCATTCTACTTGCCACTTGTTCCATAGAACTTTAGCAGAACCCGCTACGCAGGAGGAACGTGCTATAAGGTTGAGACCAAAAGCTCGCTTCCGCCCTGCAGGATCTTCTGGTCCGTTCCCAGTACAGAAGCCAAACATACGAAGTTACGGCGTACATAACTCACCGTTTAGCTTCCGGTCTGCAGAGGTAAACGGCGACTTTCAGTATTTATGCCCTAGCAATACTAAAGTGCCTAGTAATCCAGATGTTCCTTGCACGAACAAACAGGCCGCAGTACTTGAGGAAACTGCTCGACAAGGAGTGGCGATTACGAATCACCTCGATTGGTTTCTTAAAGCCATAAAGGATGGTTTATTCTCGCTGTCGGGCGCGGAGAGTCAAGAACAGTTACAGGAGGGTATAAACCTCGTTCTTGACTACCAGAAGATTGCTTCCGGTGCTGTAGAAGATTTACTGGTACACAATGCCTTCCTATCTTCTATGCTAGTGTATTTAAGGAGAAAGGCCTTCATTCCTTTTATGCATAGTTACACACCGGAAGCAGTAAAGAGGAGTCTACTAGAGACATCTACGGCTCCTTCTTTACTGTTTGGTGATGCTGTTGCCGAAGTTCGACCTGAAATGGATCGTATAGAGCATGACAGGTCAGTTGCTTCCGGTGCTTCGTCTAAGAGACCTATGGCTTCCGGGTCGGGTCCAAAGGCGAAGAAGGCTAAGAAGAACCCACCTAGTTCCAAGGCTAATAAGGGTGCTTCCGGCCAACAGCATAGCCAAGCGCCTGCTTCTTTAGAGTCTAGATTATCGAGCTTTGGCCATAAGAAGCAGGGTAAGGGGAAATCAAAGCAGTCAAAGAAGGATACCTGATGTCTTGGGCCATACCGGGTGGCTTCCGGTATGGCGGGAACACCGAGACATAATGTTTCCAGTTCCCCAACAACTAGACCTTCCGGTAGGGGGGAGGCTACAGTTGTTTTGGAGGAACTGGATAAGGATCGGGACGGAAGCGTGGGTCATTCGAACGATCAGATATGGCTATCGCCTATTGTTCGACACGCTTCCTCCCTTGACTGCTCATCCCCTTCCGTCTCGTATACCATTGCGAACGGGTCATCTATCAGCGATACAGTCCTCTGTGGACAAGCTGATGGTGAAGGCTGCAGTAATAGAGCTTCCGGTTTGGGACACGTCACCCGGGTTCTATTCGCCGGTCTTTCTGGTCCCCAAGAAAGACACGTCCGAGATGCGCATGGTTATAAACCTAAAGCGCCTCAACAAAGACTACCTCACTCCACCGCCACACTTCCGCATGGAGTCCTTCCGGTCTATCCGGACAGTACTCAGACAAGGGGAATGGCTGACTTCTCTGGATTTAAGGGATGCATACCTGCATATCCCGATACATCCGGAGGACAGGAAGTACTTGAGATTCATGGTCGGCAATCGACACTTCCAAATTCAAGTGCTTCCGTTCGGCCTGTCCACTTCCCCTTGGGTGTTCACACGAGTGTTTACACCAGTGGCACAATTCCTGCACAGTCTAGGTATAAAGTACCACTTTTATATCGACGACTCCCTGCTAAGGAATGCCTGCAAGGAGCAGTTAATCCTAGACACACAGTTTGTCTTAAGGATGTTGACTTCTCTGGGATACATCCCACACGAAGAGAAATCAGAGCTGATTCCTTCACAAAGGCACAAATTTCTGGGGGTGGAATACGATACGCTACGAGCTCTCGCCAAACCCCCAGAAGATCGATGGCAAAAGATAACAGCGAGGATACCTCAATTCCTCAAGTTATCTCAAGCCAGGGCTTTACACTTTGCTGCGATAATCGGCCTCTTGACGTCAACACAGGACGTAACACCAAGAGGGCGGTTGCAGCTTCGTCCCTTAATGATTTATTTCAATCACGAATGGGTCGAAAGGCAGTTGAATCCGTGGATTCCTATAACACCACTAGTCAAACAATGCCTCCAATGGTGGCTGGATCCACTCAACGTTATGCCAGGTGTGTCCCTACTTCCGTTTCGTCCGTCACATCACCTGTTCACGGACGCATCTATGAAAGGATGGGGAGCCCACCTCGAGTCCAGGTCGACATCCGGGTTATGGACAATCGAGGAACGCTCGTACCATATAAACGTGTTGGAGTTTATGGCAGTGACACATGCCATCCGCACGTGGGTGAGCGTATTGACCGGCAAGAACCTGCTAGTTGCGACGGACAACACAACAGTCGTGTCCTATATCAACAAGCAGGGGGGGACGAGATCTCCGCAATTACAAAGCCAAGCGGAAATCTTTTTCGGTCTGTGTTGGGACAACAACATATCGGTGTTGGCCAGACACATCCTGGGGGTACTGAACGTCTTAGCGGATTCGCTGTCACGACGGAATCAGATAATTCCCACGGAGTGGCAACTTCACTCAGACATACTAAAACAAATAGCTCATGTCTGGGAGATGCCACACATAGATCTGTTCGCCACTCGGCGCAACAATCTACTGCCCCTGTTTATGTCGCCGGTACCGGATACGGCGGCGTTTGCAGTGGACGCACTATCGCAGGACTGGTCAAGGATGGTAGCATATGCGTTCCCTCCCCCAGCTATCCTAGCGAAGGTACTCCAGAAGATCCGCGAACACATATGTGTCGTTTATCTGATTGTTCCGTGGTGGCCAGCAAGGCCGTGGTTCCCGGAACTACTGGATCTTCTGGTAGATGTACCAAGACAGCTTCCGGTATGGCACAATCTACTGTGCCAGCCCGGAACGTCGATATTCCACAGCCAGCCAGGACTGTTCCACTACCACGTGTGCAAGTGCTCAAGCAGCACTTTGCTCAGGCGGGATTTTCAGCGGAGGTTGGGCGCCGAATGGCACAATCAATTCGACCGTCCTCTTCCACTGTATACAACTCAAAGTGGGCAATCTTCGATCTTTGGTGTGGAGAGAGGGATATCAATCCATCCTGCGCCACTATCCCTGAAGTAGCAAGAGTTTCTATTGTACCTGTTCAGGGATAGGGGCCTGGTGCCCGCTACGGTAGAAGGTTATAGAGCGGCTATTGCTCAACCTATTCTACTGGGTACTGGGGTTAATCCCTCGACTGATCCAAACTTATCTGCACTAATCAAGTCATACAAGATAACTGGTCAGTCGGCTGTTCCGAAATTACCTAAGTGGGACTTAGCCTTAGTACTTCGGCAATTGGGAGAGCCACCTTTCGAGCCAATAGAGGCTATTGAGCTAGAATATTTATCATACAAAACTTCGTTTTTGTTGGCTCTTGCTTCGGCAGCTAGAGTGTCAGAGCTGCATGCGCTCGATAAAAGGAACATCAGACACTCTAGGAACTGGAGCAAGGTAGTTCTCACAACGGTTCCTGAGTTTGTGGCCAAGAATCAAGCCCTCAACGATTCCATATCTCGAGAGTTCACAATTCCAGCCTTATCTGATTTCCTTTCGTCCGGTCTTGAATCAGACATGTTAATGTGTCCGGTTCGGGCACTTGCGTGTTACCTGAATCATACAGAGGAGATCAGAGCGGGAAGGAGGCGTTTGTTTATCCCTTTCGATCCCAAAGCCAAACAAGAAATAAGTAAAAACACTATCTCGAGTTGGCTCAAAAATACGATTCGGCTAGCGTACTCCACGGCTACTGATAGGCAAGCCGCGCTTGTAAACGTTTCGGGTCACGAGATTAGGGCATTAGCGGCATCATGGCCTCTATGGACCAACAGATCGGTGACCGACATTATGAGGGCGTGCTATTGGAGGTCAAACACGACCTTTGCCTCCTACTATCTCCGGGACATGACGTTGGCATGTAACGACCTCTATTCCATCGGCCCACTTGTGACCGCACAGCGGGTGTCTGGGGAACCGAGGCCAGCAAGATAGCTACAAAAGTCCGGGCGTACAGTTGTAACCCTGCTTGCGGGTGAGTGCATTTTTTCTCTCGGCCCCTTTCGAAAAAAAGAGGGGGGCATATCTTGCATCTCAGCCTTGAAGTCAGAGTAGCAACAGAGGTTCCCTGTGTACCATAGGCATACAGGTTATTACTGTTGTATGATTTCATGGATCCTCTGTGAGGTAGAAGATCTATGATTTCTACTCTGTACTAGTCACTATGTATGGCATTTATCACTAACCACGGATTGTATCAGTTTGCCCACCTACCTTACGGTGGCACTCTATGCAAAGAGTGGAAGTGAGGTAAGTTTTCAGCGCAAATAACAAAAAAAAATTTACAAGTAAATTTTCTGTTATTAAGCTAAAACTTACCTCACTTCCAGTGATGCCCACCCAACCTCCCCGCTATGATACATCCAGACCATGTATCGCAGTGGAACAAGAAGGAAGTGGAATTGTGGGTAGCTATGCTATGCTATCAGGTGACTAGCAGGGGAGATAACTGTGTCATTTAAATTCTTACTGTGGTATTTCATGTAGACAAGAAATGCAAAGAGTGGAAGTGAGGTAAGTTTTAGCTTAATAACAGAAAATTTACTTGTAAAATTTTTTTATTAATGACAACCAATTTCTCTGATTAGGTGGAAAACTTGATTGCCATCTCTAATTTATGCAAAATCTAAACCTCTAGTACTGTTCAAGTGTTTCATGCAAGACTTTGTATACATCATCAGTACATCAAGTGACTAAAAATGAATGACTAAACCATTTTCTCTGAATGGATGGAAACCTTGGCATCCGTTTTCAATTTATGTAAAATCGTTGATGATCTATATCCTTTGATACTGTTCAAGTGTTCAGTATGATGCTTGGTATACGTCATAGATACATTAAGAGACAGGTAATGACTGCCGGTATATACATGTATCTGATTGGACAGAAAACTTTGCCGTCGTTTCTGATTGCAAGTTTTTTTGACAATCTGTATATTTGTCACTTGACTGCTTGATGTTGCTGATGTTTTCAAAGTAGTATGGTTCAAAGAGCCATGGCCCCTTTCCCTAGCCATCGGCCCACAGATAGGCCTTCGGAAAAATATAATGTTATGGAAGTGTTAATTTTGAAGCAATACTCCATATTACACATCCCTAAGTTTCAATATTTAAAGAAAACAAGGTAAGCTTGTTTCGGGCAAGGATCGGATTGCAAGTTAAAAACGTGTAGAAAGCTCATTTTCAATAAATTTGACTTATTTCAAGCTCTTTTGAAAAGAAATTTGCATAGTAGACAGCCAAGAACCAGAATAAAATCTAATTCATTAAATTCCTATATCAATTCCATACAGTTTAACCATAAATATATTTTGGTTCTGACTTGCCTTGATCACTAAAAAATGAAATTAAGAAATATTTTATTGGTCGTCGTGTTGCCACAAATGTGTTTTCTATTCAGTGATACAAAGCTATGGATATATTACAGCTCAACAGGTTAGACACTGGACTTGAGTCCGCGAGAGGCCGTTTTTTCACGGCTGTGAGTTCGAGCCCCATTTTTACCCCTCAGCCTATTAGGCTGCGGGGTCTTGTCGTTGGCATGTACGTCCGGTCGTCCGGTCGTCAACAATTCTTGTGATCAATCTAGAAACCGAACCGTTGCTTCTAGAGACTTCAAATTTGGTACACAGAATTGTTGGGTGGTCAACCACAAGCCTATTGAATCTGGACTCGATTGGTTGGAAACTTTGGCGGCCATCTTTAATTTATGCGAAACCATCACAGCTTTCTCGTTACCAAGCTTTCTTTAGAACGACTTACCCTAGGCACACCAAACTTGCCGTGCACATCCATATGCTCATGACCCAGAACCTTATTGAATCTGGACCCGATTGGGTGGAAACTTTGGCGACCATCTTTAATTTATGCGAAACCATCAATCTTGTGTATCTCGGAAACCATTTTGCTGTTCAGTGTGAAACTTTGTAGAGATTATCGATACATCAAGAAACTTTGAAGGAATGACCAAACCAGTTTTCCTGATTAGGTGAAAGCCTTGGTGGCCATCTTTAATTTATGCAGAATCTTTAATGATGTATTTCTTTGATACAATTGAAGTACATTCTATATGAAACTTCTTGTTACCAAGCTTTCTTTAGAACGACTTACCCTAGGCACACCAAACTTGCCGTGCACATCCATATGCTCATGACCCAGAATCCTATTGAATCTGGGCCCGATTGGGAGGAAACTTTGGCGGCCATCTTTAATTTATGCGAAACCATGAATCTTGTGTATCTCGGAAACCATTTTGCTGTTCAGTGTGAAACTTTGTAGAGATTATCGATACATCAAGAAACTTTGAAGGAATGACCAAACCAGTTTTCCTGATTAGGTAAAAGCGTTGGCGGCCATCTTTAATTGATGCAGAATCTTTAATGATGTATTTCTTTGATACCATTGAAGTGTTCTATACGAAACTTGGTATACAGCATCGATGTATCAAGAGACTTGACTTGCACTGAATAACCACATCAATTCTTCTGAGAGGCGGGAAGGATGGCCGGCCATTTTTAATTTATGCAAAATCATTAGTGATCTCTATCTCTGATACCGTTTAAGTGCTCGATATAAAATTTGGTAAACATCATCGATGCAGCAAGAGACTTATGATGAATGACAGAACTGGTTTCTCTGATTGGGTGGAAATCTTGGTGGCCATCTTTAATTTATGCAAAATCTTTAATGATATATATCTTGGATACCATTCAAGTGTTCTATATGAAACTTGGTATACAGCATCGATGTATCAAGACACTCGTAATGAAGATCAGTTCCTCTGAATGACCGGAAGGATAGGCGGCCATCTTTAATTTATGCAAAATCATTAATGATCTCTCTCTGATACCGTTCAAGTGCTCGATGTAAAATTTGATATACATCATCAGTGCATCAAGAAACTTGCGATGAATGACAGAACTGGTTTCTCTGATTGGGCGGACTTCCTACATCACTAAGGAACCACTGTTCAGCGACTAATGTTGTCCTACTTGGAGACTTCAACATTGACTTTGCTGTCGACTCGGCTGAAACAACCAAGATAAACGACTTCTTCCAAGAGCATGGGCTCTTTCCCTTAATCCACACCCCAATCACAGATCTTAGGACAACCATTGACCAGATTTTCACCAATTTCAAACTCACAGATATACAATTTGGTGTCCATGATACATATTATTCATATCACAAGGCTGTTTGGATTGCCATCCACCCACCCTCATCTTCTGCTTGATCACAGATGGAAAGAGACAGACAATCAACAGGTACACAGGGATTCATACAGTTATTGCTATCAAAGACTTTTATTATTGTTTAGATTATTATTATTAGGGTTCAAAGCCAAAATGGCTTGAAGCCTTTTGTTTTTGTTCAGAATATTTCTGTTCTTCCGCCATATTTTTCGCACGCGCTATGTCAAAATATTTATTATAATCCTTCAATGCATCCAACATCCCACACTGAATTTATCATATTTTAATCTTTTACAAGCCACTGCTAAAGCATCTTCTGCATTCAACAAAATCTTTCAGGCTTTTACTTATGCATTTTTCATTCATTGTGTACCAATATACACTGACTAAAACTGTCTGGCTGAGGGGTTGTTGCACCTTTTAGGTGCTGCCTCATGTTATCATTTATAATGTGATCATTTTTTCCTCCGTTTTATATCACTTTTGGCGTTTCTCCATCCGGAATATTATCAAAAGAAATAGCTTTTAATAGCATGAATCTTGAAACTAATTATGCAAGATAATTATTTTCATTAGCACGTGATCATTCTAAATGTATTTCACGACGGCTAGTATCGGTGACAGTTTAATATAAATCACTTCCGAGTGCAGACAGATTACTGTACATTTCCTTATTTGTGTATGAACCATCAACAGAAGTTATATTTTTGCATGCACACTAAAATATTGCCTATTGGTACCGTGTGTGAGAACAAGACAAGGTCAGGCTAAGCCAAGAAAATTACTGTTGAGCATCACACCTATATCACAGAAATGGGGACGAAGGAGGACAAACACATGGACCTATGCAGTGATGTAACAAATGATACAGACTTACTCAACATTGGGCTGTCCACGAATGAAGTTTAGTAAGTCAGTTACGGTTGCCAGAAAAAGTTTCTGCGCATTCTTGTTTCGGTTTATGCAGATCAGGGACATAAATGAATACAAACTGCTGTAGATATAGCCTCTTCGTTACGAATTCGCAACACCTATATTTGATCTGCTTATTTTCATTCTAGAACACGGTTGTATACCAGAACATTTTGTGTTAATAGCAACTATAAAAACTATTCATTTGAACAAATAATTTACTTTGGTTGGCCTTAAAAAATCCTCGTCTGAGTGCGCCCCAGTGCGTAGTATGTCACCTTTGTTTACCGACCACCAGGTGGGTTGGATGCGTGTTAGTGCGCAGTATGTATGGGCCGCTACCTGGGCAAAGGGACCATGGCTCTTTAATAGATTGTGAATGACTAGCACCCAGAGCCGAGGGGTTTTACATGCACAGCTCCATATTCCTATCAAAAACTCTATATTACTTGGCTCCCACTGAAAATCGGAAGACTTTTATTATTGTTCAGATTAAGGGTTCAAAGCAGGAATGGCTTGAAGTCTTTTGTTTTTGTTCAGAATATTTTTGTTCTTCTGCCATATTTTTCGCACGTGATATGTCAAATTATTTATTATAGTTCTCCAATGCATCCAACATTCCACACTGAATTTATCATATTTTAATCTTTTACAAGCCACTGCTAAAGCATCTTCTGCATTCAACCAAATCTTTCAGGCTTTTACATAGGTATTTTCCATTCATTGCGTACCAATATACACTGACTAAAACTGTCTGTCTGAGGGGTTGTTGCACCTTTTAGGTGCTGCCTCATGTTACAATTCAATATGGTTTTGGCCATTCCAAAGTCCTCTTGAGGATCAGCTTGTTGTGCTGGGGCCATATTTTGGGGCCTCTCCGGGGCTGCTAATGGCTAAAAGCAGGCCAAAATTTAGCAAGAGAACTTCAGGTACGGTAAGTTCCCTAAGTATTCGCGACCCTAAGTAAATTCGAAAACGGGCATTTTTCGCCAAGTCACGTGACTCTGTTCCCTAAGTAATCGAAAACGGCCCATTCGCGAAAAAACGCGGTCCTAACTGTTCGAAAATCCCCCATTTATCGTGGTCGCGAGATTGATAATATTATGTGGTTGTGCGATGGGAAAACTTCCAGATCAACGATTTTCCTTAGAATTAGTATTTGATAAACCTTGCAAACTTTTGAGCATTTTGATCATGCTTAAGTTTGACCGGACATTTGAACCACGGATGTTCTTAGTCACGGGGTAGAGATTTACGATCAAGCCCAACCACAAGTTGCATTAATTTTGGCGACTGTATGCCATGTGCGCCTCACCCTAAAACCAGAAACGCGCTTGTTTGGGTCCGACTTCGGATTTTTTTTCCCGAAGACACGAATGTTGAGACAAAAATAATTTAGAAACGTATCATTTCCAACGAACGCGGCGATTCAGAATATTTTACGGCCGTGGAATTCGCGGTGATGCATATACCGAAAGAAGTTTGCGCTCTTGTATTCAACTTTTCAGGAACAAGCAATAGTACAGACTTATTCTCTTCAATCACCCCTGGATGAAATAGAAACGAGGATATTATTCAGAGAATTATCATGAAAGGAAAGCTGTGACGTGCAGGATTAACCGTGACATATGGCTGCATCGGAATCTTCATAGCCGTAAAAAGCGTGGAACGGCGTCATCGTGCGCGGTGTCATTGTTTCGTGGTTCACATGGGTCATTAAAAGTTTGTAAAAGTGCATAATTTTCATATATCGATGTAGACCCGTTAGGGTCTGATGACCCTAGGGATCAGACCCTAGGGTCATCCAGATATATATAGGGGAGCTGTAACTCTTGTAACAGAAAGTGCCCGGTTTACTCTTGCACAAAACAAAGTTCTTGCACTGAAAGAAATAGTTCTGAAGCTTTTTCTTCTTGATAACCTTGTTTTTGTCTTTTGAATTATTTTTGTTGTTCTTTTATGTAAGCTGAATATAGTAGATGTGTCTTGATGTTTTTTCAAGTGCTCAGTTGTTGTTTTTGAGGGTTTGATGTTTCTAGGTAAAAGTAGGTCGTCTGCTAGACCAGAGACTGTCGTCTGCTAAACCAGGGACTATAAGAGGGAAATGCTGGTTGATTTTTGGTCTGTGTATGTCACATGAAATTTTACATGAAATGGCTTGTTTGGTCAATATTAATGTATATTTGTTGTATACTGCATTTTCAATTTCATGTTCCTCTTCACTTTCCTCATTTCTTTGTTTTCACTGTGTTTGAAAGGAAATTTTGGCAAATGAATTTGAGAGTTCCCCCTCCTTGAGACCCTCTTCAGCAATGTAACATAGTCATTGAAGCCAGTGGTTTTCATGTACCTACAGCAAAGTGTGGGTAGCTTTCTAGGTCAGTTCTTCTGCTGACCCAGTTTTGTCAGCTTTAGCAACTAAAATACATGTACAAGTAGCTTACTCAGAGTAATATTGGCCATAAATTCTTTTGTCATTAATCCATGATATGGTAAAGAGTTAATTACCAACAGCTTGATCAAGTGCCATATCCAAATCCTCTAATCAGCCCTCTTCCATAAAGAATTAGAGCATTTCGACAAAGTGGATGCTCTTATGTTTTCATGAGAAACGGCTCCGCCGGATTCGCCGCCACCGCCGCG
>JAVTVY010034154.1:0-15151 GCA_036873755.1 Hanleya hanleyi
AAGATACCTTTTCTGGTCCGATTGGAAAATCCAATATGGCCACAAGGCGGCCATCTTGGATTTCCCCATGAAACCTTGTTATCGCGATTTCTCAGGAACTAGTGCATAGATCTTTCTTAAATTTGGTTCACAGGTTTCCCTTGGGGTCTATTTGTGCAAGATACCTTTTCTGGTCCGATTCGAAAATCCTATATGGCCACAAGGCGGCCATCTTGGATTTTCCCATGAAACCTTGTTATTGCTATTTCTCGGGAACTACTGCATGGATCTTTCTCAAATTCGGTACACAGGTTCCCCTTTGGGTCTAGTTGTGCAAGATACCTTTTTTGGTCCGATTCGGAAGTCCATTATGGCCACCAGGCAGCCATCTTGGATTTCCCCATGAAACCTTGTTATCGCGATTTCTCAGGAACTACTGCATGGATCTTTCTCAAATTCGGTACACAGGTTTCCCTTGTGGTCTAGTTGTGCAAGATACCTTTTTTGGTCCGATTCGAAAATCCAATATGGCCAACAGGCGACCATGTTGATTTCCTCATGAAACTTTGTTATCGCGATTTCTCAAGAACTACTGCATGGATCTTTCTCAAATTTGGTACACATGTTCCCCTTGGGGTCTAGTTATGCAAGATACCTTTTCTGGTCCGATTCGATAATCCAATATGGCCACCAGGTGGCCATCTTGGATTTCCCCATGAAATTTTATCGCGATTTCTCAGGAACTACTGCATGGATCTTTCTCAAATTTGGTACACAGGTTCCCATTTGGGTCTAGTTGTGCAAGATACCTTTTTGGTCCGATTCGAAAATCCAATATGACAGCCAGCCGGCCATCTTGAATTTCCCCTTGAAACACTATCGTGAATTCTCAGGAACTAATTCATGGATCTTTCTGAAATTTGGTACACCGGTCCCACATGGGGCCTAGTTGTGGAAGATATCTTTTTGTGGTCCAATTCAAAAATCAAAGTTACGCTTCAAATTAATAAGGTATTCCCGAGTTGTGACATTGCATCACAAGAGTCGGCGGATCAAACGGTGGGGCATATTCTATATATTGAGTATAGAGAATATCCATACTTCCACCATCTATATCAAGGAGTTCAAATGATTCCGAATTAAAATGTATTTCTTCAAATTTTAAATCAGTTTACTTTAGTCCATGCCGTTGCAAGTGAACTGCCTCACCGTTTCCTCTGCCGATGGGTCGGCTACATTAGGGATGTCACTCTTGTGACTTAACGTCACAACTCGACAACTGTAGACTATCGGTACTGCGTGTTTCGATTCAACGGAGATAATCAGGATTCAGACACTTTCAAAGTTTCAACATAACTGCAGGGACCGTATCCCTTCAGTATTAAGTTGTGTATCGGTACCGCCTTGCTATTTTAGAGCATGGTATCTCAAAAGAGATATATCTTAAAGTAGCCCAGTAAGCAGAACAGAATTAGCATTCGTTCCTAATTATAAAATCTTAAGTAGGCCTACGTATGTTTCATAGCTCATGCCAAATTGTCAAAAAGATTTGTCTTCGCTTACAATACACAATGATGACACGTGCAAAAAAAAATACTACAAAACGAAGACGAAGGATCCTCCTGACATTCAGTTTCAGACTTCTCTAACTTTGCTAATTTCACTTGTACTATAACAACCGACATGTCAAGTACATTTTCTAGAAATCTTGAAACTCCTGAAACAATTATAAAGATAATATCTTGGTGTTTTCCCGTATCCTTTTTTTAAAATCTTTTTCGCTCAAAATAAATTCAAAATTCTGCAAACAAAATTACAAATCAATTGGTTGTTCTTAGTAACAATGGACAAAAACATCCTCTTGTCATTAGCTTACAATTATCAGACAATGGTGGGCGCCAAGATCCTTCAGGATCTCTCGTTTTTTACATTTTCTTGTAGGGCTTGACTCCAAGATATGGTGTGGTAAGTTTCAGCCCTCTAGCCTGAACGATAGCGAAAATATATAGGGGGGAGAGCTGGGGGCATTTTCCACCCCCTCCCCCCCCCCCCTCCAGGCTGCGGTACACCCCAAATCACCAGATAGAGTTAATGCATCTTCATTTTATCCCGCCAATTTCTACGTTCCCAATTCGAACCTGCCTTGATTTATCTGACCCCCTTCAGTGTTCAATATCCAAGGTGTAGATTTCACCTACGAACGAGAGACGAACCAATCAGATTGTGAGTAGAGTGACATCATCCTCTATCAGCGGCGTCCTTCTTCTCAATGTGGTGTTTGTATTAACCCACTATACAGGTCAGCCAATCAATAACGCTCTTGTGCGACCCATTTCGAATTTCAAATGTTTTCGAGGTCAGTGACGTCTCGTGTCTAATTATAAGTTCTTTGAACATTGAAGGGGCCAGATATATCAAGGCAAGTTCGAAGTGGGAACGTAGAAATTCGCTTGATAAAATGAAGTTGATTTAATGTCGCGTTCAGCAATATTTCAGCTATATAGCGACGGCCATCGGCCCACATCGGTTATCTGTAAAAATGTTGTAGAAGTATTATTTTTGGAGCAAAACCCCAGAGTACACATCCTTAAGTTCCCATATTTAAAGAAAACGAGGTTATTTAGTTGCGAGCAAGGATCGAATTGAAAGATAAAAACGCGTGAAAAGCTCATTTTCAATAATTGGACGTATTTTGCACCCTTTTGGATAGAGTTTTGTGTAGTAGGCAGCCAAGAACCAGAATAAAAATCAATTCATTCAATTTATCTTTCCATTCCATACAGTTTAACCATCAATATATTTTGGTTCTGACTTGCCTTGACCACTAAAAAATGAAATTAAAAATTATTTTAATGGTCGCCTTGTGGACACAAATGTGTTTACTAATTAGGGACACAGTGCTATGGATATTCATTAGTTCAATAGGTTAAACCGCGGCAGCGTTTAGCCCAGAGATAGATCTATTTTTTTCATCGTTGTGGGTTCGAGCCTCATTTCTGTCATTTATATGTTGATCCCTTTTCCCCCCGTTTATATTATTTCGGTGTTTTTCCATCTAAAATATTATTCAAAAATAGCTTTTACGTATATATTGCCTGTAATTAATTATAAAAGATAATTAATTTCATGAGCATGGGATCAATGTATTCTTGTATTTCACGCCGGCTGTCCAGTGAAAGTACCGGTAAAAGCTTATAAATCTCCGAACAATGCTTACAGATACATATTCTTGTATTATGTATGAGCTATCCAAGAACCGCAGAAGAAATATCTATTCAGTTGGAAGGTTATATTTCTGTATGCACGCTAAAAATGTAATCCGACTCAGCTCTGCCTAATTCAAGGATAAAATCAGGCCAAGCCAGTAAAATTACTGTTGAGCTAACAGAAACAAGGGACCAAACAGAGACAAATACTCCGCTCTCCGCAGTGATACCACGAAGGAAGTAACAGCAGATACACACTTCAACACTTATTAAACAATGAACTGTCCATGAGTGAATGATAGACTCAGTATCTGTCGCTAGAAAATGTTTTTGCCCGTTTTCTCTTCGTATGTAGGACAGGTACAGGTAAACAGTTTCACTCCAACAAATAATTTTCTTTGATTGGCCCGAGAAAATCAGTGTGCCAGTGCGCAGTATGTATGTTTTCTTAGCCGTCCGATTGGTTGCTGTGATGGGTTTTTAGGGTGCAGTATGTATGGACCGCTGCCTGGGGAAAGGGACCATGGCCCTTTTCTCAACTTCTGCATCACAGACATGTTGGGGTGATGATGGTTCATACAATACATACCTGCAAAATATAAAACAAAATGATGCATAAATGAAGTACTGCAGGTGCTCTATTCAGAGGTTTGATAAAACAAGCCATACACCCGCTTCCGCATATGTCCGCACATCAGCTCCCCCATGTGTATCACCAAACACACCAAATTAAGACATTTTATTATTTCCTGATTTTGGGGTCAGAGTGACCGTGACCTCAATTTTTGCCTGTGACATATTGTCTCTCCCTAATGTCTCGCCCTAATTATGGGGTCACGGTGACCTTGACACACTGAATCAGACAACATAGATCATTTTTAAAAGAAAACAACTTTGGAATAAAGCTTTAATTGTATTTAAACCCAATGCTGATAAAGACATATGGATCATTATAGGACTATAAGTGAGGAGTAAATATGCAATCTTAGGGCTACACAACCACATTCGATACCCATAATAATTGTCACTCATGAATGGAATGAAAACAGTGAGTACGTGATTGAGTGAATAAAAATGATTTAACGTCGTTTTCAACTATATTTCAGTCATATCATGACGAATGGGTCCTATTCCTTTTCACACTCAGGAACCCCGCTCGTAGGGTCCTATTCCGTTTTACACCCGGGACCCCAAGTGTGGGGTCCTGTTTCTTTTCACACGGGTGCCCCAGTTAGTCGCCTATTATGACAAGCTGTTGAAGGAGTTGTCTATTCTTACCATGACCTGGAGTATGCACGACTCATCAGGTCTACCTCCGAAAACTCTGGGTTGGAATGAAAACAGCTGAAAGGCAGACATAAGTTGTCATTTGATTTGGAATGTCCGATATTCTTTCTCACAATTAGTGCATGATGCCGATGCAGCAATGTGTGAACTCTTGTATAATATGTAGCCCGATATGCCACATTAAAACTTAACCATCTTCCTCTTTTAGCTGTTAGTTATAATCCTGCATTAACCATTAAAATTACTTTCCATGAGGTTTCACGACTATAAGACTGACAAAGGGGTTCAATATTCTTTCTAGCTATTTCTGCCATTTCAGTTTCAGTTCGTTATTGAATGGTAATGCTTCACTCTCTTCATTACTCATCACTGTATAATCCTTGAAGCAGTTCGTCACTCATCTTTGTTGCGTGGGTTTTGTTGATAGGGTTCACCAGTATAGTCGGTATAGAGAAATAAATAAAGAATATTTGTATGATTATACTTGGAGCGGTTGTCATTTCACCATATCTAATAATGCTAATTATGATTTCCCCATACAAAATGAATAATTTCTTGACTTGAAGTTATTACTGGTCTTATTAAACTTCTAAAGTAACTGATAAGAAGAAAATACATCAGAAATATCAGAATGATATATCGATCAACCATTATCAACTATCCATTCAAGCTACATCAGCCTCTCGTTTGTGTAAAATGTGCGTGAGCTATAGACCATTCACCTGGATTTTGTTGCGGGCGAGTGAAGCAAGAGTAGTGACTCTCTCCATATACTCTCAATTGCATTGGCAATGTTGAGGAGAGTGAGTAAAAGCCCCCCTGGAGGAAAAATTAGAAGAGTGATGGAGAGTAAGAGTGATTCATCTCCTTAAAAGTGAGTGACTCTGTACATTCTCTGGTAATTTCTATCAAAAATAATTTTAAAATTAACAAACTTATTCATTATTCAAAGATCTATTTTAACACATCAATTCCTTGTCCAACAAATCAACAAACCTTACAATTTAAAAATAAATCTTTTTTCAAATAAATATTTCCAAAAATGTAAACATATGCCATGTGCAGTCGGATGACCCTCCGTAATACATACATTTAGTTCAAATCTCTAGTATAAGTTAAATTTAAATATTGAACATGTTGAATTATAATCAAGACTGATATCAAACATGCCAAACCAGGATATTATCCAGAAATAGGGGATCTGCATATGTCTAATTCCAAAAAAACAGGGAGTCTAAATCACTCCCGCATACCCCTCATACATCAGGCTGATTTCACGGAAACGTAAACATGCAATGACCATAACCGTTAAAATTTATAATTGTGGCATTCGAGATACAAGTATAATCATTCAAAATTACACGAATAAGCATCAATTAATACTATCTGGCATATTCTAATAATCAATTTATGCACTGGATTGTCTTGTACGTGTACATGTATAAATAGACCTATTCTCCAATCTGAAGTTACAATCTGCCTGTGACTTCACTGTTGGCATGATAATCTCATCGTGGTACATGATTTGTGCAGATAAGGCCGTTTCCCACAAGTATTTCATTGAGGAATCATACCCTCATATCAACCACAGTTACATTCTGGGAAAACAAAAGTATTTGTGATTACTGATGCAATGAACATGACTCTGGTGATGAAGCCGCCTGCACCAACTTGAATAATGTCGACAGGTTACCATGGTTACCGCAGATAAAATCTTATAATTCATGATTATGGTAAAACCTCTAAGAATTCAGTCACAGGAGTTGAAATTTCACACATCAGCGGATCAAATATATCAGAACAGGAAGCTGATTAAAGTCCGAAATCTTTCAGGTATTCATTATTTCTACACTATATTAATGATTTGAGAGGATGGTCAAATTTATCAGAATGATGTCCAATTGAATTTTGTTCACAAAATTGAGGTGATTGGGGTGCATGGATTTCATTCAGGACAGTACTCAAATAAGGTCGGGCCCAGTGTGGGGTGCATGGTTTTCATTCAGGACAGTGTACTCAATAAGGTCGGGCCCAGTGTTGGGTGCATGGTTTTTATTCAGGACAGTGTACTCAAGTAAGGTCGGGCCCAGTGTGGGGTGCATGGTTTTCATTCAGGACAGTGTACTTATGTAACGAAAGTGCAGGTTGACAACGACCCCTTTCATAAATCACAGCTTCTGAATGTTACGTGACTATGTGAAATCGAAAGTTACATTGTGTTTATGTGTGCGGTTGACTTACCTGATGGAATTCAACGCTGTAATTTTCCTGGAATGAACTATGATAATCCGGGAGACGGACAATGCCTCGAAGTCCCGGTGAAGTTATCTCAAACGATCAGTCGGGACGGTGGAAGGGACCCTGGTGAGCTACTCGGTTCGCTGTGGATGACGTCAGTCAGGAATCCGGAAGTCGGTTTCAGTGAATATGTAGATGAGGGACAGTGAACTTTGCGGTCTTCGTATGAATTAACTAGAGGGAGTTGGAAGCTGATATTTACCAGTTACGTCCATTATGAATTATGGTTTGTTCCTCCATAGCCATATTTATCCAGCGAAGTCCAGATAAACTGATCGGGAAATGTTGTAAGTGACAATAAAGAGGGCGCTGTCATTTTCGACGTCTGTCTCTACCTTTATCCACAGAAGAGCGGTAGCCCTATATAAGCCGGACTCCCGCTGAAACGAGGGAGACCAGCAGAAACATCGAGGTGAGAGCACACGCCAAATCATTTGGGGAGAAGAAATCCAATACCTTGCCGGGCCGGAGAAAGGCCGCCGCCGAATTGGAGAAGTGCCGCCGCCGAATTTGTGCCGCCGCCGAATTAGTGCCGCCGCCGGGCCGGGACCAGGCCGCCGAATATTATAGCATCATCATTGCATACATTTACACACACTTACATTCACATGTCCGGGCTGTGTTTACTCTGCTGGAAGTTAGAGTATAGACACTTATCGCCAATGGTTATTCTTAATCTCTACTGTACGCTAGTACAGGCTCAGCTCTGCGAATTAACTAACGGCGTTAGTGTCGATAGCATGGCCATGCATTAGCCGCATCTCTCCTTGCCTTCAACCGTATCGCACAGTTGTTCAGGGATTGCGCTGTGGTTAGTGTATCTATTAAGCTATATCCGGTAGGAGATGCGAGTCTCTGTGAAGAGGACATAGCTAAACCAAATCATACACAGTTCCTACCTAAACAATTATTCATGCACATATGTACTTAAACCACAACCCACGGGTTGAAATACATTCACGCTAACACCCACAAGCTATAGGTTCGAGCCTATAGCTTGATAAATATACATCTACCCAGGCAATCGTACGATAAGCGATTATTCATTCACGCCTCCATAAGTACAGTCTCTCACCAACCTGTACATATATTGAGTAATTCACGGTTAATGATAGATTACTACTGTCTCATACAGTAGTATATAGAGGAGGAATCCTAGACCTGATGCCCATCTATTGCGGAAGACCCTGCAGTAGTATAGAGAGAGGGTTCAAGGGTCAACTGACCATACAGTAGTATAGAAGGAGGGTTCCTATACTAGTTGACCATACAGTAGTATAGAAGGAGGGTTCCTATACTAGTTGACCATACAGTAGTATAGAAGGAGGGTGCCGATTCCAGGTGCCCATACAGTAGTATAGGAAGAGGGTTGCTAGACCAGGTGCCTGCCTATCCACCGTGTGTTATCGATGTCCGATCCTATGTGGACCGTGTAGCCGTGAACTCTATCCTTGATGATTCATCCTTGGAGCCGGGCCGCGAAGTGAGTCGCCGTGAGCGGGGTCGCTGAAGCCTGGGGGTGTATTCCTACGAGGGGTGCCGTCTGCTGCTGTGGTGAGCCGTGCAGTTGAATAGTCCTGCGGTGTTACAGAGAGACGGGTCGGTGCCGTAGAAGCCTTTGTACTGTGATAGTATTGTCGTGCCCAGGCCGTCCGCATCCATTGACGGTTATCAACGCTTGGAGGGGCTTAGTCGTGTAAGACGAGACACGACGACGACGAGAATTACAACACATATACCACCCGAGGGAGGAAGATCGGGGGAAGGAAGACGCACGTCGGACATAACCACGGAGGGGCCTAGTCGTGTAGGACGACGCAGTGTTCATCCATACGGGAGTGAACGAAGACCTGGGGAAGAAAGCTAGACGCTGGATCCTACTGCAAAGCCCTGGGGAAGGAAGATAGAAGCTGGACCCATCCATGAGAGAACCGGTCGTGACCAGACTGTGGCTGTGACCAGGCCTGCTCGCGTTATAGCTAGGGCTATATATATTTTGTATAAATTTTCTATTGAACTACGGTTAATGGTAACTATAAGAGTACAGATAATTCATAGAGTAGGGATCTTCTTTGCAGGGATTATACGCTACCACGATTTGAATCCTGTATACCTGCTCAAAGAATTATATGTCAGTATTGCATTAATTTGCTTTGGTTGTCTTTACAGGTCTTCCTTTCCAACCTCCTTGATCCAGACAAGGTGACAGGTTGAATCGAACTCCCTCGTTGGCCAGGATCAGTGCCCGAGTGCGTTCCCAGTAGCCTGACAGTTTGTCTTGGGGACCCTGCGCACTCTGTGGATCTGAAACATCCATTACCCCACGTATAGAAGTAAAAACGTTTCACTTAAATAAGGTCGGGCCCAGTGTGGGGTGCATGGTTTTCATTCAGGACAGTGTACTTAAATAAGGTCGGGCCCAGTGTGGGGTGCATGGTTTTCATTCAGGACAGTGTACCCAAATAAGGTCGGGCCCAGTGTGGGGTGCATGGTTTTCATTCGGGACAGTATACTCAATAAGGTCGTTCCCAGTGTGGGGTGCATGGTTTTCATTCAGGACAGTGTACCCAAATAAGGTCGGGCCCAGTGTGGGGTGCATGGTTTTCATTCAGGACAGTGTACTTAAATAAGGTCGGGCCCAGTGTGGGGTGCATGGTTTTCATTCAGGACAGTGTACTTAAATAGGGTCGGGCCCAGTGTGGGGTGCATGGTTTTCATTCAGGACAGTGTACTTAAATAAGGTCGGGCCCATGTGGGGTGCATGGTTTTCATTCAGGACAGTGTACTTAAATAAGGTCGGGCCCAGTGTGGGGTGCATGGTTTTCGTTCAGGACAGTGTACTTAAATAAGGTCGGGCCCAGTGTGAGGTGCATGGTTTTCATTCAGGACAGTGTACTTAAATAAGGTCGGGCCCAGTGTGGGGTGCATGGTTTTCATTCAGGACAGTGTACTTAAATAAGGTCGGGCCCAGTGTGGGGTGCATGGTTTTCATTCGGGACAGTATACTCAAGTAAGGTCGGGCCCAGTGTGGGGTGCATGGTTTTCATTCAGGACAGTGTACCCAAATAAGGTCGGGCCCAGTGTGGGGTGCATGCTTTTCATTCAGGACAGTGTACTTAAATAAGGTCGGGCCCAGTGTGGGGTGCATGGTTTTCATTCAGGACAGTGTACTTAAATAAGGTCGGGCCCAGTGTGGGGTGCATGGTTTTCATTCAGGACAGTGTACCCAAATATGGTCGGGCCCAGTGTGGGGTGCATGGTTTTCATTCGGGACAGTATATTCAATAAGGTCGAGCTCAGTTTGGGATGCATGGTTTTCATTCAGGACAGTGTACTCAAATAAGGTCGGACCATCCGCTACACTGGGCCCGTAATCTGTCCCACACATTATCCCTCATAATATATGTTATTAATCGATTGTTTTCGTATTGCCTTCGTATTGACCTGAGGGTCGCCGTATTGGCCCGAGGCCGCAGGCCGAGGGCCAATACGGCGATCCGAAGGTCAATACTAAGGCTATACGAAAACAATCGATTCATAATATTTTTATTAATTGACATTTCATTCACCTCGGCCAATACAACATTCAACCCGGCCAATACAGCTTTCAACTCGGCCAATACAACTCGGCCAATACAGGCCGGGTTCGACATGACGTATAGACAGGCCGTTTTACACTGTATTCGGGTAATAACATACACAGTCAATTAATAAGTAATAGTAATACATGTTCATACTCCCAAACGGACTTCCAATGGGTACAAATTGTTCACCCTGTTGGCTGACCTATATCTCTTATGAATATGACTATATGCAGGCGCTCTCAAAATCCGACCAATTCAAAGCCCGTTCCTTCTCATTCACCAAACTCTATATAGACGATCTTCCCACTGTGGATAATCGTTATATACATGAAGCAGTGACGGATATATATCCACCTTCACTGGTTTTGTAGGAAACTACATATAGCCTTAACGCCAAGTCATATTTAGACCTATATCTCTATAAAAATAAAGCGGGCCTTATATTTTTATGTATACTATGGTTATCTTTTTGAATTTTGTGCTAATGCTGTTATATGGAATAGGTCTTTGGATTATGGACGCGGATATTCTTTAATGAAAGACGGCTGAATTATGAATGACGGACCATACGCTCGTAATAATGCCAATTTACACATTGTTTTGCGTTGCGTTCAAATTATTGTTTGTACAAATTGTGGCAATTAACATGATTATATTCCCACTGAATTACATGGGTCTACATGTATGATCTCATTAAGGATACGTAACCTCCCTGGGCAGTTTTATACACCCCTTGATAATTTGTCTTCTGTAGAATAACTATTCAACATAGCAAAAACAATGTATATATTTTGTGAAAGTGTATGTCCTAGGGAATTCTCTTGTGTAATTTGCATAACTGTTGCTACTACCTCCATTTTTCAACTGAAATTTCGTGAAAACTGTCTAACATATTTCAAATTTGATGGTATACCTTAATCAAAGACAACTAGAACTGGTAAACGTCGTCTCAGTTGTTAGAAGTTCGACTTAGTTTTAATATAGAAAGTTATAAGGTAATCAAATCTTCTCAATTCATTTTAGTTAAAATGCTATAAAAGTAGAACTAGGCAGAAATAAAAAAAGTAAAGACACCAATCACTAGTTCTAGTTGTCTTTGATTGTTATGCGAACAAGGTTCGGCGCCAAGCCATTCACCAGCCGTATTCACATCTCGCCTATAGCTTTTGCTAGATCCTGTGTTAGATGTGACGATTTTAATCAACGTCACATAACATGATTGTAGAAACTTATAAAACAGGGCTATATCATCAAGCGCTTCCACTCAAAGTTTCTCAAATTTGACGATACATATCGCATACTAATTGCAAAATACGAGCGCAGCGTGTAAGATCTATGGCTTTACGATTCGTAACTTGTGTCTAATTCAGCTTAACCCGGGATTAGGGTTCGAAGAACCCATGTACTTCAAGATCATCATGGTGTTGGTATGAATAGTCACAATCAAAGCGTGAGTGAGATAAATCAATCTCTATATGACGACTTTACAACGAATATCATATGGATTGAGAATACTGATAAGTGATACGGATTAGATATTTTTGGAACATCGAGATGTCTTGCCGGCATCATTGAAAACTATTGACCGCTACTCTCTTGCAGGAAAATACCCTATTTTTATGTATACTATGAATCTATCTTTTTGAATTTTGTGCTAATGCTGTTATATGGAATATCATGGAATACGTCTCTGGATTATGGACGCGGATATTCTTTAAAAGACGACGGCTGACTTATGAATGACGGACCAGACGCTCGTAATAATGCCAATTTACACATTTTTGTGTTGCGTTCAAATTATTGTTTATGCAAATTTTGGCAATTATCATGATTATATTCCCACTGAAATACATATTTTTACATGTATGATCTCATTAAGGATACGTAACCCCCCTCAGGCAGTTCTATACACCCCTTGATAATTTGTCTTCTGTCGAATAAATATTCAACATAGCAATATCAATGTATATGTTTTGTTAAAGTGTATGTCCTAAGGAATTCACTGGGTGAAATGTACTGGTTTCCAAAAATGCGGATTCTTGGCGGAAACCAGTTGGAAACTGTAACACCCCATTTCCAGCCTGTTTCCGTGATGCGGAAACCAGTGGAAACAGGTGTTTTTGTTTCCGTCAAGAATCCGGTGCACGGAAACTGGACAGAAACCTGTTGTTAAGTTTCCGCCCAAATTACGCTTCACCGGAAACGGGTGGGAAACTGATGTTAGTTTCCGCTCTGTTTCCAATGCATCGGAAATGGAGCGGAAATGGACCGGAAACTGCTATCAAGTTTCTAGCCTGTTTCCGGTTGCGCAGAAACAGGTCGGAAACTGACATAGGTTTCCGCTAAGATTCCAGTGCACGGAGACTGGACGGAAAGCTGTCCTTAAATTTCCGCCCAGATTACGCTCCAGCGGAAACGGGTGGGAAACTGATGTTAGTTTCCGCTCTGTTTCCAATGCATCGGAAATGGAGCGGAAATGGACCGGAAACTGCTATCAAGTTTCTAGCCTGTTTCCGGTTGCGCAGAAACAGGTCGGAAACTGACATAGGTTTGCGCTAAGATTCCGGTGCACGGAGACTGGACGGAAAGCTGTCCTTAAATTTCCGCCCAGATTACGCTTCAGCGGAAACGGGTGGGAAACTGATGTTAGTTTCCGCTCTGTTTCCAATGCATTGGAAATGGACTGAAAACTGGTGCTGGAGTTTCAGACCTGTTTTCGCTCGAGCAGAAACAGCTCGGAAACCAACGCGAGTTTCCCCCATGTTTCCAATCCAGCGGAAATAGACTGGAAACTGCTATTCAAGTTTCCAGCCGGTTTCCGCTTGAGCAGAAACAGATCAGAAACTGACCTAGGTTTCCGCCCAGATTCCGGTACATGGAAACTGGACAAAAACTGATGTCAGTTTCCGCTCTGTTTCCAATGCAGCGGAAATGGACCGGAAACTGCTATTAAGTTTCTAGCCTGTTTCCGGTTGCGCAGAAACAGGTCGGAAACTGACATACGTTTCCGCTAAGATTCCGGTGCACGGAGACTGGACGGAAAGCTGTCCTTAAATTTACAACGAACAATATACCAAGAATTTCTACAAGAGTATCAGAGGAGCAGTTTTGAGCGCACGTCAATTAAGGAACTAGAGGTTCCGCTTTGACCCTTGGGTGGCCGCTCCGGCATGAAGCCTATGCTGGTTGTTTTTTCCCAACCTCCCACCTTGCGTTGAGTGGGCACATTATTTAAGGGAAAGTGCTATAAAATTAATGTAGAAATAAGTGTCAAGTAGTTCTCCTGATATCTTGCCAACAAGGTCTGTATATACATGTACAATTAGATGAATGGATGGACGGACAATGGACAAGGATAAATGCACGCACAAACCACAATCTAATCAAATGAGGGGGCTATTCCAATGAACCTTCCAAGTTTGGTGAAATTCTGTTCAGTAGTTCTCAAGATATCTTGCAGACAAGGCCTGTATATACTGTATACATGTACATGTACATGAAGATGGACGGACGGACGGACGATGGACACGGATGAATGCACACACACACCAAAACCTAATCAAATGAGAGGCTATGCCAATGAAGCTTCCATCTAAGTTTGGTGAAAGTCCGTCCAGTAGTTTCAAGATATTTTGCAGACAAGGCCTGTATATACATGTACAAGTAGATGGACAGATACCGAACACGGACGAATACACGCACACACACCAAAACCTAATCAAATGCGGGGGCTATCCCACTGAAGCTTCTGTACAAGGTTGTTGAAATTCCGTCCAATAGTTCTCAAGATATCTTGCAGACAAGGCCTGTATATACATGTACAAGTAGATGGATGGACAGACACGGATGAATGCATACACACACACACCAAAACCTAATCAAATGACGGGGCTATCCCAATGAAGCTTCTATCCAAGTTTGAGGGAATTCCGTCCAGTAGTTCTCAAGATATCTTGCCGACAAGGCCTGTATATACATGTACCAGTAGATGGACAGACGGATGGACACCGGACACGGATGAATGCACACATACACACCAAAACCTAATTAACTGGGGGGCTATCCCAGTGAAGCTTCCATCCAAGTTTGGTGAAATTCCATCCAGTTGTTCTCAAGATATCTTGCAGACAAGGCCTGTATATACATGTACCAGTAGATGGACGGACACTGGACACGGATGAATGCACGCCCACACACCAAAACCTAATCAAATTTGGGGGCTATCCCACTGAAGCTTCTATCCAAGTTTGAGGGAATTCCGTTCAGTAGTTCTCAAGATATCTTGCAGACAAGGCCTTATATACATGTACCAGTAGATGGACGGACACCCGACACGGATGAATGCACACACACACACCAAAACCTAATCAAATGGGGGGGGGGCTATCCCAATGAAGTTCCATCCAAGTTTGGTGAAATTCCATCCAGTAGTTCTCAAGATATCTTGCAGACAAGGTAAGGGGACGGACAGACATCCAGACAGACAGACATCCAACATAACTATTAAATCGATGAGCCATGTGTATATTAGGCCTAATTGTTACCCGTAGGCCCGCTGTTTATTTTGCATAGGCCTATGCCCTACAGCATCTGTACATGAATATTGAGTCTGCAATAATGTAGACTCTATTATTATTATATCTGGTTTGTAAATTGAGGTCTTAAGAAAATAAAGACACGATAGACGGACTAATTAGGTAATTTTGTGGCTAACTTTGTTATGATACTGTCCTGTATATGTATTTTAGTCCACTATGCCTGTTAAACTTCCATTGTTTGCCAGAATAATTTCTTACG
>JAVTVY010034155.1:0-15097 GCA_036873755.1 Hanleya hanleyi
AATTTATGCAAAATCTTTAATTTTGGGCACCCATACATTTTCCAGAATTAAATTGGCTCTAGATGCATCCCTGAGTATAGGCTACCTCCAAATCCTTGCCTCCAGGGTCAAATGGTAATATTATATGTATCATATATTGTACCTATAGGGAGACACGCTAACAAGCCTTGGGCTCATTGTGCCCCCATTGTAAACAGTGTTTGCAATAAATTTGTTTAAACCAATATTATATGTTGAAGATACACCTTAATTAAGAGATTGTCACAATAGACCAATAGATAAATCTCAAGAAAGACAGAGTGCCATGTTATGGCATGAAGATTTGCCTATGGAATACTCCATTGTAGTCTTATTTTATGCTCTGTTTGAATGTACAAATTTGTTGAAAAAAAAAAAAAAATGCAGATGTATACATCTAGTTAGGTGTGCAACTTCAAATTAAATCTATGATTTATACTTACATTGTGCAATTGTGAATACATGTAGATTTATCAGAACATTTTGGCTAATTGAAGCTGCTAGCAAAAATACACACTGGGTGGAAAAATGGTTGGCAACGTAACAACCAGGTACCGCAGTGGTACAATCTGGTCTCTAAAGAAGACCAGCTGCCACCCAGCCGCCACTCAGTGTCCAATTTGTGCAATAGTTGATACTTTCTTGTTTCAAACTCTGACAATCTCAGGAAATACTTGAAATATGGTTGCTGTACATTTATTTGAATGGAATAGAATGGCTGCAGAAGAGTTAACACGTTAAAGTGTGCAGAACTTTGCCCAGAAATTTGCCCAGAACTGACTACTTTGTTCTTTTAACTCTGGTAATGTCTCTATAAGCCTCTATAATGTCATCTGTCTGAGGATGTTTCAGCCTTGAACTGTAGATTGCCATTACATACTTGAGAAGACCCTACAGACACACATGTATGTGCCCCCCCCCCAAAAAAAATGATACAGAATAAAACAAAGAGACAAAAAAAACCCCAAAAAACCTCAACAGAAGGAATCTGTTCAGTTTTGAGAACACCTGGAGGACAATTCATCCATATTTTATTTGTTCACCATTCTTGCACCTCCTGGACACATTCTGCTTGAATTTCTAAAGCTGCAGATCCAGCTGTATGAGATGAATTCTTCGAATGGAAGACAGTTGAACATAGAGTTTATGACCAGAGGGGTTAAATCTCCCATATCTCCATCTCTTTACATGTACATGCTTCTACATGACATGCCTCAGGAACTTCATCATGTTATAGATGAAACTTTCCTTAGATTCTGAATTTCTTATCTCTTTACAACCTACAGGTGTTGATCGAGTTCCGTATCTGGCGGCATTTATTCTAAGCCCCCTTTATGGTGGTGATACTATATCAGTTTTACCAGAAGATTTTGTTTTGAAGTCGAGGAATAATTATACCGTTCCCCTTTTTTTTCGGAGGTAATAAGACCGGCATTTTTCTGTGTCATCTGAAGCTCTCGTCTCCGCAGTTCCGGCTAAATTTGAGAAGGTATGGATGAGACTGAGCCCATGTTGCCTTCAGCATTGTATTCGACAGCCAGCCGACTCTCTGGATTTGTCGTTCTCCTTGTCAGTTGATCGGTGTGGAGAGTGGACAGGCAAAAGCTGCCCCTGAGGGGAGATTGCTCCGATTCCGGTCCAATCTGACAGCCATCTCCCCGATGATGATGGGATCCTGGTACTGGTACACTAATAACACATGAGGAGACAGACCATTATATTTCATGGGGGAAATAGAGTTACTGATGAAGGGCCTCCAGAATGGTTGATTTGCTGTCTAATATCAGAATTCAGGATAAACCATTCAAATATGGCTCAAAAACAAAGCAGGATAAACCATTCAAATATGACTCAAAAAGTTACGGTTTGGTGCTGCTATAATGCCACTGTTGGAGTACCAGTAAATGGTCCAAAAATGAAGTTGTAACTATATGCTATATATAAAGTACAATCAAACAATATACACGTCATTGTACACTATAAGAAACTTCTCCAAAAACAAGTTATTTCATTTATTTAACATACATGTATGTCATTGAATAATCTATCTTGCTTTTCCGAAAGGTCTTGGGGTATTATCTCTGATCCTTGTGACAAAGTGAAAACGGAGGGATAAAGGTTTGATTTTATGGAATAAAGATGCATGTACATGTATTCCCATGAAGCTGAAGTACCATAATCATATAATCTATAGCTAGACCCTTATTAGGTACTGGTATCCTGGACTCGAATAAACCTTTTCAGAAACTCTATGATTGGCTTAATTTTCTTCCAGTTGACCCCACAGGCCAATGAAAATCTCAGATTTAAGTTTGAAAATATGAATTGACCAATAAAGTACTTTTAAACTGGAAGATATTTCATGATGCACTGTTATCCCATGATGCAGTATTGTTCAGATATAATGGCCATCTTTATGCGATGTTACCTGTCTTGAGTATATCCGTACTGTTGTCACTGGTTTGAAGGATCGAGGACCATCTTCATTTCACTGAGTCATGTGATGCTAACAACACTGCTAACACACCTGCTCACCAAGTTTCACATGCTGGATTAAGGTACACTAATAACACTGTCATGACAAGATGGATAAGTGATGTAATCTGAGAAAGGAGCCATATTATTATTTAACTGCGCTGACACAGAAACCTTTGCAGGTTGGAACAGCCTGGGCTGGAGGAGAGAGATTTGATTCTGGGTTGTAGCATCAACATCAAACTTTTCATGCTATTTTGTCCCCAGAGCCGGTTATCTCTGATGGATGGGGAGATAATTTGTCTTCATCCAAATGTCCTTGTGGCTAGGTAAACTGATGCAGGGGGCCAATTCTGCTAGATGTCGTTCGATCACTGTTCTAGCAACCTTTCTTCGAGTTTTTTATTGGCATAATTTTTAGGGGCGAGAGAAAGGAGAAAATATTAAAACTGGAAGAATTTTTGTTGTTCTTGTGCATGTAACAATATTTGAATTTGAGTAACAAATCTCAGATGATTCAATCCATGTTGTTATTTTGGTGAAACAACCAAACTTTGTATTTGGTCAACACTGTGTGTCAACATTATTTTTGGATTTTTTTGGCAAACTTGACCAAGGTACAGAGTCGCCAAACTAAAATTTGTCTGCAATGCGATGTAAACTGTAAGAGAAGGCTCTGAACTAGCTGGGGAAATGTTGAATTCTTCCAGAATACAGAAATTAACAAATAGTTAAAAAAGGCCTCACCCCTGACACTGTCTTTGAGGGTCTTCATTTTGACCAGAAAGAATACAGTTTTTTTTTACCTTGAGACTGATAGTGCAGGCATAGCAGAATGTTCTGAGAAAATTAAATCACATGATTAAACAAACGATTCAATCATGTATTGCATCACCCTTCTTCATGGCCAGTATACAGGGTGTTCCGGAAGTCTTGGTCACATTTCAAATCCTCGTATCTGCTGAGCCATGAATGGTAGTAAGATGAAACTGGTACCATTTGAAAATGAAAGTCATTAAGTTTTGTGTAATGCTTCAGAATCTATAACATGCATTTGTATATCCTCAATAGTTTTCAATATATTCAATGTCAAAATGTGACCAAGACTTCTGGAACACCCTGTATATATAAGTGGTTGGTCGATAACTTTTCCTTTTGCCAAGAATATTACCCCAATGTTTGTTGGAACTTCCATATTAAATCTTGTGTCTATTGATTCCGGAACTACTTTTATTATACCTCACTGTGTATTCGTTGATTTTAATTGGTTGAGACACCATCACATGATATTCCGCAATTCTCAATGTCTTCAATGAAAAAACAGCTCGTCAAAGTGATGTCCCACGATCTCGCGCCGATATCACATGATCACGCGCTGACGTCACACGGCAGAGACAATGTCTCACGGTCTCGCGCAGTTATCGCCCGTGAACAGACTTTTTCTTAGCATTGTCTGTTGTGCTGTCATTCCGCTGTAATCATGATGGCATGTACAGACGGAAAGCGTTTTACGTTATGTTTTCGCTGCCTTGGTTTTTGTCTTTACACTGTACGTCTATCTGTATTGTTTATGGCTTTTTTCAGTGCACTCGTTGAAAATCACCTTCTCGAGCTGACAAATCGTGATATCACACCTCACAGCATGCAATATCTGCATAGTACTGATCTTCTTTAATTTATGTGTTTGATGGTTTTAAAGTGGGATCGACTGAGAACAACTAACGGATGGATAGGTGCACTAATTTTCATGGTTTATTTCTCTGATCAGAATACGTTTGCTATCAGTAAGAGAACATGATGTGATATTGTATAATACGGCCTGGGGAAAAACTGATTATTGTGCTTGGCCATGCAGCGCCCGTTCAAACGATTACTCTCGAACGATTGGCAGTGCCGTGAGAGATGATCAGCTGACTGTGACAGTTAAAGAATGTGATGACAGGTTGAGATTTGGAAGACTGATTCCGTGAGAATAGGGCTCCCTACAGACTCATCGACATCCATCAAATTTGAATTGGGCCCCTCCAATCATAACACAACGTCTTTGTACATGTTCAAATGGAATGTGGATGAGTATGTGGACACACAGCTAGACCACATAACATTGCCCACTTCCACATGAGCTATGGATCCAACTGTACCATTAGTTCTCGGATGTTTTGTGTGCAGGAAATGATCTTTATCCCTGGATAATATTGTCGTCGGGTACGTCTATCTGTATATGTAATACCATCTGTACGTCTGTTACATGTACCACTTAGTCATGTTGGATACAGCCTCCAAATTTTGAAAATTTAATTACCTATCTGCCTGATAGGTAGATGCCTATTGGATGAGTTGCCTCAACCCATATTGTGTGCAGTTATGTCCCGTTTCATGCATAATATGTACATGTACCCAATTTCATGTTTTATTCATGTCTGTACCACATTATCTGTAGAACCATAAGCTGCCAAATCTTGTTTATCTACTTTTAGTTTAGACACTCCTCAGAACTGAGTTCCATTTACACATATTTTATGCAGTTATGCCCCTTTTCTTGTGAATTGTACCTGGTTTCACGATATGTTGTCTGTTACCACATTACCATGTTTGGTATAGCCACCAAATTTCTGTAACTTACCTACAGATAAATAATATTGGTTCTCTGATGCCTAGTCTAGACACATATCAAAATGAGTTGCCTCGCCCCATATTTTACACAGTTATGCCCCTTTTAAACGTAGACTGTACCTGTGTAATTTCATAATATATTTTTGTCTTTTACCACATTATCTGCAGAACCTTGTTACTGGTACTGCTGCCAAATTTCGGACTCTTATTTATCTACTTGTTGTCTAGATGCCTATTGAAAATGAGTCACATCGATCCATATTTTATGCAGTTATGCTCCTTTTTGTGTTTATTATGTACCTGATTTCATGATATATTCTTCTTGTTTTATAAACTCACATGGTACTATAACTTCTCAAGTTCACACCACACATACATCTCAATCAATTGGGGAAAGCCGCGAGATTTTGATGGAATAAATCTCCTGTCTCTATCTGAAAATAATGAGGTTTCCATGATCAGATCAAGTTGGATGTGAAGGATGAATGGATCTCTTTTGAAACTGATTATCTCAATCACTGTGCTAGCTATTACTAAACCAGACTTAGAAGCCAATACAAGTACAGCATTTCCATTTGGAATTCGAATTGACGAATCAATTGATTGGAATTTCTAAACAATTTGTTAGGGAAAAAAGGAAACAGATGTGCTGATTGCAAATTTGTTACCATGCGTATTGATTGGAATGGATGCATGGGGAGTTCAAAAAGGTACCTATTTAATTTAATTTAATCTGCCTATCAAAATTCAATCACCCACAGTTTTGAGTACAAAATACAAAATATGATCACCCCCAGATGTTATGATGGGAAATTTCACTTCCTGTGATTGAATTATTAGGGAGAATACCTTACCAATTGCTCAATTCAAATTTTCAAAAAGTAACCCAGAACTTTAATTGGCTGGTCTAGGAAACTAGAAGAACATGCATCTAACCAGTTTACATGTGGCTTCATTTCTGATACTTTACCATATCGTCACTTTAAAAAATAAGCTTACAGAAGCTCCTTACCAAGGTTAAAGTGATTATTATGTACTCGTTCTGGATAAGACGTTGTGTAACATTATTTTTCACAAGCTTGTATACCCTTCCTGAAAGCACTGCTTTTAGCATTTTATATGGCATATAGGAGAATCTTACCATGTGAACCTGGCATTCAACTGTTTGGATGAACAGATTCTGTCGGGAACACCTGTTCCTCCCTCCATCCCCTAGAGAATTCCAATTTATCTTGGATGGCCGGCATAGTACAGCCCCACTGATCTAATGACAGGGTTAATGCTATGCCGATATTGCATAGCTTTGGCTCTAACTGGGAATGACATTGCGGGGAGGGGACTGAGGGGAAGTTGATGGCTGTATGAATCTCGCCATTAGCGAGAACACTTATGTATCCTGTTTTACTGTATTAAAAACATCACACTGGAAAATGCAGGAGTTTATATGTTGACTTGGTAAATATACAAACATTACAGATATCTGCTGAACATACTTACATAGTTTCACAAGCAAATGAACTAGAAGTTTGCGTTATTATCAGGCCTTAATTTAAGGTGGTAACCTGTTTTCAGGTTGCCTGGAGGTTGCCATATGAAAAATAGTGGTAACCTATTTTCAGGTCCCCATAATTTTGACTAATAATACAACAATAGGTTAATAATTATGCAATAGGTTACCAGTGTAGATTTCATGGTAACCTGTTGACAGGTTACCATCAGCACTCCTTAAATTGAGGCTTGATTATATTAGACTAGCTGGAATGTATTGACCGCATCCCTGCTTATAATACATGATACGAGGTATTGGGCAGTTAAAGATTGGTGTCTACCATGCAGGGATTCATAGAAGTCCAAATTTTACGAACCGAAATGTGGAAAATTGAGTTTTTTTTCACTCAAATTGAGTTAAAATAAAATTTATCGGCATTTTTTCTCCCTCAAATTGAGTATATAAATTTTTTACAAACCAGGGTCATTTTTCCCCCCAATGTTGAGTTTTTAATTTTTTTACAAACCAGGGTAAATGTTACCTTCTGTGAACCTTGTCTACTGTTACCAATTAATGTAGTTTTAACCTTTTGTGTAATTAAAACCATTTTGTGTCGTTGATTGCGTTTACTCGTTTCCATCATTATGTTTTCAGGTATCCAGGATACATGAACAAATTGTGTTAGAACAAGTTGTACACGAGTAATACTTCAGGTATCAATCACGTAAAACTTTGTAATGCTGCCAGTACTGGTTTTCATTTGCATGCACATGTAGTTCTCATATACATGCAGTGAGGAGTGTCAACTATTTCCCTCTCTGAAAGCGGTTATATCTCAAATCAATCAACAATACATAAAAGAACTTTTAATTCCTTTTTCCAACTTCCACACAGGACTGTCTGAATAATATACAAACACACATCCAATTTCAGTATACAAATATGGCCCAACTTGTTAGGTGGTAATTATAAAAAAATATATATTGATACCATAAAAACCCCATTATCTATTAATTTAGATCCAAAATAAAATTTGAAGAAACCATTATCCAAAATTTAACTTTGACAGAAAAATAATTTTAGTTATGGAAACATTTAACAAAAGCAGTGGATTAATAAATATAAAAATCTTGTGATGACATAAGTGAAGTTCCAGTTATTGTGAAAATACAAATGACCACCAGTATGAAAACTCACACGGGTTTATAAAACGATGATTATATATATATTATTTATATACACGAGGATTGTATTGGATTACACAAACAATAGGAGTCTTGGGGATGATATTATTTTGATAGAATATGGTTAACAAAAAAAAGAAGGAAAAAAAACAACAACGAAACGCTTCAAAACGCTTGCAAGCGACCAGCTCTCTCACCGTAGGAGTTCACTCCCTTGTCATGTTCTCAAAACGCATGCTGTACGTTGGTGTCAACTTTCGGTTCAATGCTTTCGCTGATTAAACCAAAGTGAAAATGATACAGTATTACTATTTTCTCAAGACAGACCGCACAGAATACACAAAGAAATACTTACGATTGGCATTCTACGAAAACAACGTGTGTTTATTAAGTATCGTATGTATCTCCCTGCGTTGGAAGGAACGAAAACGAAACCAAAAAAAAAAAAATGGCGACTTATCGATTGTTCAGTGAAATCAGGTTCGGCACTATTTGGGATTCTTCCCCGGAAATATACGTCGATGTAACTAAAATTACCTCGGATAGACTAGTCTCGGATGAATATATCCCGTTAACAGACTAAGTCGTCGGAGGTAAATTCAGAGCAGCTAACGCAGTTTGCATTTGACGTTGTTGTTGCTGCCGACAGATTGACATGTGCTTCGCGACCATGGGATGATTTCCCGACAACCGGGTATTGAAATTTCGAATTTACAAAGCTTGAAAATTCAGTTTCCGAAGCTTGAAAATTCAGTTTCCAACAGACAAATTGAGTATAAATATTTTGGTGAAAACTTTTGATTTTTTACTCAAAAAAATTGAGTTTTGAACTGAAAAATTGAGTTTTAAAACTCAATCTACGAACCGAAATTCGGTACGTAGAACTGACATGTATGAATCCCTGCCATGTTTGTACATAGTCAAAGCAAAAATCGAGTGTTACGTCATGGTAGATGAGCTGATGCTGGAATCTGAAAACCTATGAAGCCTATCAAACGTACATAATTAGTGACACCCATAATCCCCATGTGGCACCTTTGCATTTTGTCTCACATGTGTAGGGACTGTGAAAGAGTCTAGTGGTATAGGCTGTTTGACGAGTGCCATACAGTGCTGTAGACTATAGCTTCTAATCTAATGATACAATTTTCTAGTTGTTTTGCTTTCTGATGGTATCTAATTGTCTTCTACTGCATATCTGTCCTCCCTCAGGATCTCAAAAACAAGATATTTCCAATTTGAAAATACATTGTAATGAAATAATAACAAAAAACTAGCCACAGTAGTGGTATATAATTATATATAGTTGCCTCTGATAGACTCTTCTCTCCAATTACTTCATGTACTTGTAAATGGAACTTTTATGAATATGGTCCATGTAGATGGATATAGCTCAGGTATAATATCGGCTATATACAAATGTTATCATTTCTATAATGATCCAGTGTAATAATAGCGGGTATTTAGGTTTTCCCCGAGCCAAATACACTGGTGGTATTTGATTAGATGTGATGAAATTTTGAAGAAGATTGAGAAAGAAAGGAAAAACGTGTGATTGGAAATCTTATGAAGAGCATTAAATTCCATAGGACAGATATTGGTTTTATAAGCCCTGCCTGCTTTAGAGCTCTGACTATTTAGTTAGCATCTCACACACATTGCCGCAGGAAATCCCAACAAAACATCGATATTAAAGGAAAAGATTTTTCTTTTCTATTTTTTTTTTTTTCTCTCGTTGTGAAATGAGAAAGCCTTATGAAGAGGCTGTGTGGCTGGAGGGTAGGATTTAATCAGCTCCCCAGGAGGTGTGAAATCCCACAGTATCATTGGAGGAACAGCCACCAGCACTGATGTACAGCTTCCCTACTCTCCCCTTGCCCAGTTCACAAAGAACTCTGTCGTCGTCACCCTGTTTGTCTTCCTTCCGGAGAGACTGCTAGAATAAATTCATTATTGCCTGATGAATCGTGCCATCTCCTGTCTCTTTGCTTCACCTGGTCATTCTAAGAGCACAGTGTTCCGGCGCAATCTCCAACAGAGATAGGAAATTACCTCCAGCTGTAGAGAGCTCAATACCAATATCTCAGTTGTATCTGTGTAGGAGATTAGCCCCACATCATCATCCCCTTCATCGGGATTATCTTCCCATGATGCTTTGTTATCCATGAATCTCTTGGCCCAACACATTTGATGCCATCTTGATAACACAAGATGGCCGTTACCCTATTTTGGGTCTGCTTTTAATCAATCTCCGGTCTCCCTGTACGCATGAGATGTTAAATAATTCTGTACTAATTTCTGAGCAAGGGGGGTTATAACAGGTGACTATAATTGCTGTTCAAAGCTAATTAGTCTTCCATGTCCAATGTTGGTCCCATTTCATTTCTTCACAGTAAGCTACTTGATGGGAATCTAAAATCTGGAATGTTATAGCAATGCAATATCATGGAAAAATGAATGGTCATGAACACCCAACATTTCAAGGAAAATTTGTTTAAATCATGTCAACTAAATAATGTATTGTCCATGTACCAGTCTGTCCTTTTGTTCTTTTGCAATGCTTGATCTTAGGCCAAAATTAAGAAAACAAAGTTTGTTTGCGGTGAAAAGTCCCCCACCCAAACCTTTTAATTGGCAGTTCAGGAAAAACTAAATATTATTGTTCATTTTACACAAAATTAATAATTTTTACCCATCTGGCAAAATTTGCCTGAAGGATATTGTGGACATCATGTGCATCCCTATGTCTGTCTGTCTGTCCATCCGTCTGTCTCCTATTTGTTGTTACCACCATATCTCAAGAATAACTGTGCCAAGAAATACCAAACTTACATCACACATGCATATGGTCACAGAGTAGAAGCCTATAGAAAATCATTGAGATTTTGAAGCCATAGGTGGACATCCAATCAGAGTACATTTTAGCCACACAAAGAAATATCCTCCTAGATGTCTGGTTTGTGTCAAATTGGATTATCTGCATGATTTTTGACCTCATAGTCAACTTTCTGTTCTAATGAATTTGACCACCCTCTCCCTCTGATTTTATAGTGGGAAATTTTACTTTCTATGATCAGATGATTGAGTTATTAGAGGGTTTACCATAAAGAGAATTTAAGAATAAATCAAAAGGCTGGTCACTTTCTGAGATAGATTAATCTTAGGGAGCAAAGATTGGAAGCTACTACATCCTCTAAGTACTTTGTGGGCACAGGTGTGAGCCTTTAACATACTACTTTGGGGCATCATTGATGTTCTTTTAGTCTGTTTAGTAATGGTATGGGACAAGTATACACACCCTTGACTCAAGTTCAAGCCCTGCTGGTCATGTGTGAAAGTTTGCCAGTTACTTGCCGACTGGTGGTGGTTCTTTCCGGGTACTCCGGCTTTCACCACCTTCCTCCACCAACCAAACTGGCTGTCACCATATGAATGAAATAACCTTGAATGAGACATTAAACCAAATCCCCCCCCCCCCAAAAATCTTTGACTCAAAGTACTTTATGGCCACAGGTGTTTAAGGCTTTCACATTAACTACCTTGGGAAATCAATGTTCTATGAGTCTGGTTTAGTAAAAGTATAGGTCAAAGCAGGATCTAAAACTGACTGTCGTAAATGTGTCCGGCGGAAACTGATTTTGAAGCGCGCTACTTTTGTTTGAAGAAATCTCGCCGCAAGAGTCCATCAGTGGACTCCTATGATATGAAGATCATTTCCGAAATTCTCGGAAAAACAAGTTCTTCCTTTTGTTCACTGGAGGCTTCTCTCCGGAAACAAGATTGCAGGATTCGCTGTTGAGATTTCATGTTTCCATGACAACACATTGTCGAGACTTGTGTATTTTAATGACAACTCCAGCCGGTAAGAACATGAAGGAAGTAAAAATATACTGTGACTGTTTCATCATTCATTGACCATCCGTCAAACGTGACTAAAGTAGGTTGGCAAATTGGGCACTTAAAATGTGCAGATAAATAAACTGTTAATCACATGTGACTTTCACAAGTGAAATTACTTTGTGATTTGTAATAAATTTGTAGGTTTATTTTCTTGAGAGGAGTCCATTTTTGAGATTAAAGTTTATCTCATGGATTCATGGGTTCTAAGTTTAATATAGATTGAATTGACCATCTCAATCTTTTCTTCGTTGATATCCAAGTAGTTTTATAAAATTTATGTTGGCATAAATTGCTACATGTATTTCAATGTGTAAAACACACATCATTTCCTTCATACTCAGTTTATATTTTCCTAATTAAGAAATGATTCCAAATATTGAATGTAAATCAGGTCTCACAATATTGAATGTAAATCAGGTCTCACAATATTGAATGTAAATCAGGTCTCACAATATTGAATGTAAATCAGGTCTCACAATATTGAATTTAATCAGGTCTCACAATATTGAATGTAAATCAGGTCTCACAATATTGAATGTAAATCAGGTCTCACAATATTGAATGTAAATCAGGTCTCACAATATTGAATGTAAATCAGGTCTCACAATATTGAATGTAAATCAGTAGGTCTCACAATATTGAATTTAATCAGGTCTCACAATTTTGAATGTAAATCAGGTCTCAATATTGAATGTAAATCAGGTCTCACAATATTGAATGTAAATCAGGTCTCACAATATTGAATGTAAATCAGGTCTCACAATATTGAATGTAAATCAGTAGGTCTCACAATATTGAATTTAATCAGGTCTCACAATTTTGAATGTAAATCAGGTCTCACAATATTGAATGTAAATCAGGTCTCACAATATTGAATGTAAAAAAGGTCTCACAATATTGAATGTAAATCAGGTCTCACAATATTGAATGTAAATCAGTAGGTCTCACAATATTGAATTTAATCAGGTCTCACAATTTTGAATGTAAATCAGGTCTCACAATATTGAATGTAAATCAGGTCTCACAATATTGAATGTAAATCAGGTCTCACAATATTGAATGTAAAAAAGGTCTCACAATTGTCAAATATACAGTGATCTCTAATAATTCCATGTGGTTTCCGGGTGTGAAAAGGAATAGGACCCAACATCTTGATATGACTGAAATATAGTTGAAAGCGACGTTAAATCCTATTCACTCACTCACTCACTCACTCTAATAATTCAATCACAGGAAGTGGAATTTTTCAGCGTTAAATCTGGTAGTGATCAAATTATTTGAATTGGAAATTATGGCAAAATCATGCATATAATCCATTATTGTTTTGTAATTTCAAAGATTTTAGAGGGTGCTTAAATTTGTTAGAACCACCATTTGAATTATGTCTCCAAAATTGTGGGTGATTAAATATTGATAGCGAGATTGAAGTATAGGAGAAAAGACCGTAATTGTCTTTATTGTATGATACATGTATCATGCCATTATTCTTTTGTTTCATATCTGTACCTATATTATTTACTTATTTGGTACATGTATGCAGTCTAATAACTTAAGAAACTGAACACAACAACAAAAGCTGAAAGCAACTCAACGAGTTATCTCCCTTAGGTATAATTTACCATGACATATTTGGGCTACCCTTCCAGGCTCAAACTGAGGATAAATCTACCATAATTTAAAATCCTACCATTAATTTTGGCTACCTTCTCACCTTTTTTTACCCTACAGCCAAGTCAGAGAAACACAGAAGCAATATGTATAAACACAGGGATTCATACAAGTCGCTTTTTACCACCGAATACCGGTGGTTAAAAAAAATTGAAAACTCAATTCGTATGGCAGGAAACTCAATTGCTTTCGTTTTACTGGACAAATACTCAATTTTTCGTGGAAAACTCAATTCGCCAGACATGGTCAAAGTTAATTTGACAGCCCCAAATTACGAAATAAACTCAATCGAATGACGATCTTACCGTGAAAACGACACTAACAGGCGCCGGGAGCATGCTACCACGTGTGGTGGTGTTGTTGTTAACGATATGCTGATCACAGCGCCGCGTAGCGGCAGACACAATTGCTTGCATATATTATTTCCGGAACCCTCAAACGTTTATTGTGTGGCAGCCTGCATTCGTACTGCCGAGGGTTTCCAAACTATCACTGAAGTTTGACAACAGGGACTGCCGCCCAAAAGTTTTTATCGGTCATCTGTCGCCGTAAAAGTTATTTTTTTCTTCAACTTCAGACAGACCCTGTGTAGCTGTTGTTGTCATCTTTAAATCGCGTAGGTCATCAATTTGTCCGCCAGAGTTGCAAGTTTCAGAAATGAAATACAAAGAAAAATCTGCCCTCGCGTTGTTGTTACGTAGAAACTTTTGTGCCTTACTTCCCTATTTTGAAAGTGAACTCTTCCAATTCGATTCATAGGCTTGTGGGCTTACAACACGGGTCAGTGGAAGTTTCCATTACCGCAATAGGGTTGACAGCCGACAGACAGTCTTGCGCTTTGTACAGCCACGTGCCTGCAGTCAGTCGACCATATTTCCCGGTTAAATCTGGACCGTGATGCCGACGTTCGGTCCATTCAGTATCCATCAAACACGAAGTAAAAAGTGAAATGTCCAGCGATGTCAAAGATTGAAAATACATCAAGACTAAACGTCTAAATTTCACATGACTTGCTAAAGCCAAGACCTGCAATCATGATGGGGTTGTATTTCTGTAAAGTACATTGACTGGTCTACAACTTCACTCGTGAGATGTCAGTGCGACTGACACTGCGACGAGACCAGGCTGCATATTTTATCTTCGTTTGCTCCATAAAGTTGACTCCTCGTTGATTATAAACAATAAATTTTCATAGTTGAAAGAGTAATGGAAAACCATACTTTAAATACGAGGTGACCTCCAGAACTGGATTTTGGAAAACTTAACAGGAGATAAATAGCACTCAAGAAATTTGCTTAAAAAATTTAACATTGAGTAAATGTGACCATCCAAAATATTCGGTAGTTTTCAGAAAATTTAGACTTTAGAACTTGGCAGATCTGTCTCATGTAAAAACTTTATTAAACTTTAATTCAGTAACAATCTGCAGAGGCTGTGTTTGGTGCAGTTAGCTGCAGACAAGAGGACATGTTCCCTGGTTCGATCGTTTGCTGTTTTGAACAATTACTGCTTGATTTCTCCCTCCAATTTCATTCGTGATATAGATCCCCATGTCCATTATTATTCAGACTGATCTTGTGGTACGGTACATGTAAATCTCTCGGTTTTTATACTTCATTCGATGAAAACTTTAGCTGAAGACGCGCTGAATAGAATGAGTTTTATTGAATTTGGATATTGGGTAGATGAAAATGTTTTGTCAAAAATATCCCCTGCTCATAGTATAATATATTGACCATATTAAAACACA
>JAVTVY010034156.1:0-13734 GCA_036873755.1 Hanleya hanleyi
GAAAATTAGCGAGTTTCAGTTTGGCTTATATTAAGTATCTGAATGTATAAATACTGGCCAACGAAATTTGAAATTGCAAATTTGATCTCGTCAGTGTCCGTATCAAAATTACAAAGAAATATGTCACGAGAAGGGGATAGGGCTAATGTTACGGGCATAACTTTTCATCTTTGTGACCAGCAAAATGAGAAAAAAAAACAGCTTATAGTCAGGATACTTTACTGCATGCATGCTGTTAATGTATACATCCTGAATATGACCATACACAAAATGGGATGGATAGCAATTTTTGGACAAAATACGATCATGACACTAAATTTATCACCCTGTGAAATCATAACGATTACGAAATAATGGATTATTTGTTGATTTGTACTAAGTGAAGTGTACTAAATAAATATTTATGATCATATTTATTTAGTACACTTCGAGAAATGGTCCAAAATCAACAAATAATCCATTATTTCTTAATCATTTGAATGATTTTAGAGGGTGATTAAATTTACTTTAATGATTTATTTTGTCTAAAAATTGGATGTGATTGAAATATTTGAGGATTTCGAGGAATTCGGGGAATGGGTACCACTGCTCACTCGAATGTTGATCAATCAGAAACATTCTTGTGATGCTGGAAATACTCTAATAATTCAATCACTGGGGAAATCACTTCCTATCATTGAATTATTAGAGTATTTACATCATCGCAAGATTGATCAACAGCCGTGTGAGCAATAGCAGCCATTGTCAAGCCAACAATTGGGTCAACAGTGGCAGCCACTGCTGGACCGAAGTAATCGGGCCACCGGTGGGCCGATGAGCAAAACTTTAGTGGTCCTTCGACGGTGACCAACAATGGGCCACCAGTGGAAACCGACCGTCGGGACAGAAGTGGCTGCCACTGGTGGACCGAAGTAATCGGGCCATTGGTGGGTCGATGAGCAAAATTGTGGTGGTTCTCTGGCGGTGGCCATCAAAGGGCCACCAGTACAGCCGATGGCGGGCCACTGGTGGACCGTTAAAATTTGCTGTGCGGGTGGAACTTTCCAGTGATCAACCGTAATTTGAGGTTTTCTTGTCAAATTCAACTCAGGCTGGCAAACTGATATATATACCTAGTGAAAGCTGAGGTGGCCGAGTGGTCTATAGCGCTTGCATCTACTGCTGGCGATTTGGTGCCAAACTCTGTGAGCGAGGGTTCGAGTCTCGCACGGGACTGATCCATCCTGCACTAGTATTTTTTCTTGATCAAGAAAGTGACAATTGGATATAAATTGCAAACTGATATTTGTTGCACTCAGCTTTGAAGCAATTGTCAACTGAACTTACAGCTCTGAAATTGTTAATTATAACGTTTCCTTCACCATGAATCTATATTATTTGATTTGATTTGATTTTTTAGCTGGACACGACTGTTGCCAATTGAATTCGACATCCATCTACTGTGTGAACTACCTTCCCTAATTCAGATACATTGCCCAATTTATCCAATTCAACTCCAGGAAACCGGTCATGGATCTGATGACACCAGCCTGTGCTCAGTCATGTGCAGTGTACTTTGCTAGAGTCTCGAGATAACTAACCGCATTACATGCTACTTGTATTGTTGGTGTTGTAGTGTTGTTGTTATCGTTGAGATAATTGTAACACGTGTTTTATTTTCGATTTAAATATAGATGGTGTGTTTCATTGTGGTTATACAGGTTCACACATCTCAATACCTCAGATTATCTCCATTGTAGGCGAGCGGCCTTGGAAAGAAAAATGGTGTTGTTTTTACAAAATTAATTCACCACCACCGCCCCCGAAATACAACATATTGAAGCATTCGAATGCTTCTCATGCGTACTTTTTAACGAGTCCTGTCGCGATCTTGAGATATGGTGCGTTATTCCAGACAAATCCGGTTGAACAGAGCCCGACGAAGCACGAATTTTCATCCTTCAGAAAGGGTACCGGTAATGGAACAGCTAAACTTGTTCTCTTCCAGCTTTTAACGATAGGTGTCAATTTGGTTGGGAAAACGCCAGATACCAATATTTATTTTGCCGTCATCACTGTGTAACGTCACATGGGGACCATCTACAAGCATCCGCAAGTATAGTGATTTTCCTCAAAATCTTAAAGTTGACATTTTCTGTCCGCCATAATTCTAAATCAATGTCATTGAAACAGTCTCTATCGTATTGCTTATTTACCGGCTTCTGATTTCAGTAAGTTTTGATGGCGTACTTACCAAACAATAGTGACAAACTAGAGGTTCGCTTTGACCCTTGAGTTGCCTCTCCGGCATAAAGCCTATGCTGTTGTTTTTTTAAGCAAAAACATACGTTTCTGCCAACCTCCCACCTTGCCTTCAGTGGGCACATTATTTAAGGGAAAGTGCTATAAAATGAATGTACCAATAGGTATCCTTAACATAGCTGTACATCTGAAAATATTAATTGCCAACAGGTGATTTTCATTGTTGCAGTAGTCCAGTGAGGAGTCGGGATTTATATAGCAATCAGCGGATTTCCGACACCTGCAACGCCCAGCCAATGTGAAATACATGTAATTGCGAAGCATCAATCATTTCTAAACTGATCACCTTATAGGAAAGTTGCAAAACATAAAAGAGGCACACATACATAAGATACATGCCTTACTATGTAGGAGTTTCATGCATCTGTCTTCAGTAGTTTCCAAGATATGGAGTGAACGAAAATTGGACAGAGAGAAGCACATTTTGCATGGATCTACGCAAAGTCACAAAACCAAATTTGATCACAAGGCCATTCCAATGAAGCTTCCCTCCAAGTTTGGCGAAATTTCTACCGGTAGTTCTCCACATATCTTGTAGACAAGAGCAGACCTGTACAAACATGTGAAAAAGATGTCCAGAAACGGATGAATGAGCGCACACAAATAAAAACCTAATCAGATGAGGAGGCCATCGCGATGAATCTTCCGTCCAAGTTTGGGGAAATTCCGCCTAGTAGTTCTCCAGAAATTCCGTCTCGTAGTTCTCCACAAATCTTGCAGACAAGGCTTGTATATACATGTAGGAGTAGATGTACGGGCGGGAGGACGGACACAGGACACGAATAAATGCTCGTACACACAGCAAAACGTAACCAGATGTGGGGGCTATCCCATGAAGCTTCGAAGTATGGTGAAATTCCGTCCAGTAGTTCTCCAGATATCTTGCAGACAAGGTATATATATATACAAGTAGAAGCAGACGGACGGACGGACACCGGATGAGCGCAGGCACAAACACACACCAAAATCTAAACTGACGAGGGAGCTATCCCAATGAAGCTTTCATCCAAGTTTGGTGAACTTCTGTCCAGTAGTTCTCTAGAACTTCTGTCAAGTAGTTCTCTAGATATCTTGCAGACAAGGCCTGTATACCCTTACAAACATAAACGTGGGGATTGCGTAGGGAAACTGTGGGGTATTGGTGGGCGCGTGGGGTTCGTGTGGGGCGAAGCGTGGTTTGGAACTTTCCTCGTGGGGATAACGTAGGGTTTGTGTGGGGCAGCTGCATGTATACTTAAACAGTTGATAAAATGGTACATTGGCTGCACTTACTTGTTGCAGTATACTATTATGACGTGACGTCATAACAAAATGGCTTGTGTTGTGACATCACAATACATGTATAAACTTATGTCGGTTACATGTACACATACAGGACATAAGTCAGGCTGCTAATTTACTTCTGTTCATGGATTATACTCTATAATTAGATCCTGATACATTTCCTCTGCAACATGTACATGTACTTGCATTACATGTATTCATGAATACATGATTACATGTGAAGATAATGGTATTTCTAAATGAGTACCGTTGATTGGTGAAAATCCATGATATGGGAATACTTGATATTTCGGTGAGATTTTAATCGATTTTGACAAATTATTTCACCTAGTCACAAAACAATTGTAAACTAAGTTGCACAAGTTTATGTTATTCGTCCTATCGCTGTACTAGGGCTGAATTTAATCAGATTTTATGGATTATATAGATACAAGCAGGTCTGTTATAACTGTGAGATAAATTTGCAGTGTACATGGACAGATGGAGTTAAATATGTTTAATTTGTCGATTAGTATAATTCAAGGACGATTATAGGTAAATATGTGATATTGCTGTCTCAGACAACCCAGCTTCACAGCGAGCTGTTCCTACCCGTAACTGATTTTCATAAGATTATAACTTTAGGAAATACAGATAAATTGCTATGAATAAAAATTTAAAGAAATAAAATGTATCCTCCAGTAATTATCGGAGGACAGTTAGTTCACAAAATACACTGTACTAAAGTTTAAGAACTTTTTGACATAATCAATTTATTAAATAAAATTGGCACCAGACCATGTAGAATTGAATTTTCATCCCAGTTGTGCGGGTCATTAAAAGTTGATGGAACAGCTTATTGGTTATTGTCTTTTCTTGTTCAGCGAGAGTACTCTATTTTGGTAGTATCCCTAACCAGTTCATGCAGTGACAATAATTTGCTACAGAATGTATACTGCCCTGATTGAGTTTTATCTAATTGTGTTTGTATTTCAATGATCTATAGGAACAGGCAAATACTGGACCCCACTCTCATTGTGTGCATTGGTAACAGGATAATGGATTAGATCGGCTTGTGGACCTCATGTGAATACCAGTTATCCTCTCCTACAACTTAGGAAGTTACACCTGGAGGTGAGGAAATCTTATTATCACTGCATGTCTGAGAAAAAACTGTGATATCCTGTTCATTTCTAAGAGGTGGTATGTCCCACCAGCTGTGGGGAAAGGGGTGCCAAACCAGTTATTTGTAGCTTATTTTGAAAAAAAAAAAAACGTCTAAAGTGATGTCCCCAACAATTTTTTGTTGTTATTTACCTGGCATGTTTCAGGGTCAGCCCCTTGACTTACTGTACATTAGGCTAAGGGGTTAAGAGTTTCAAAGTTGTTTCAAATATATTCCCAGTAACAGATCCATATTGCCTTCTGATGAAATGTTTTATAACACTTTTTATACGCCCGTCAAATTTGACAGGACGTATTATGGTATAGCGTCGTCCATCCGTTAACTTTTTCTCGTCAATGCAACTTGTCCTAGAGTTTTCAGTGGATTCTTCTGAAATTTGTTACACCTGATCGGTACCATGTGAATATGTGCACAAACTTTTTTCGGCCCAATTCGACGTTTTCTTGAGTTATTCCCCTCGATTTTGGTCTGAAATCCTTGTATTTGGAACCTACTGTCTTCGTCAACACAACTCGTCCCAGAGTTTTCAATGGATACTTCTGAAATTTGGTATGCATGATCGGTACCATGTGTAATTGTACACGAACTTTTTTCGGCCCGATTCGACGTTTTCTTGAGTTACTCCCCTTGATTTTTGTCGAAAATCCTTGTATTTGGCACCTACTGTCTTCATCAACGCAACTCTTCTCAGAGTTTTCAATGGATTCTTCTGAAATTTGGTACACATGATCGGTATCATGTGTAGATGTGCACAAACTTTTTTCGGTCCGATTCAACGTTTTCTGGAGTTACTCCCCTTGACTTTGGTCTGAAATCCTTGTATTTGGCACCTACTGTCCTCATCAACACAACTCTTCCCAGAGTTTTCAATGGATTCTTCTGAAATTCGGTACACATGATCTGTATCATGTGTAGATGTGCATAAGCTTTTTTCGAACCAATTCAACGCTTTCTTGAGTTACCCGCCCTTGATTTTAGTCTGGAATACTTTTATTTGGCACCTAGTCCTCGTCAACGAAACTCGTCCTGGGGGTTTCATTGCATTCTTTTGAAATTAGGTGCACATGATTGGTGCCAAACTTATTTCGAGTTGATTCAACGGTTTCTTGAGTTACTCCCGTTGATTTTGGTCTGAAATCTTTTATTTGCCACATACTATCCTCGTGAATGCAACTCGTCTCAGACTTTTCGATGGATTCTTTTGAAATTTGGTACATATGGTCGGTACCATGTGTAGATGTGCATAAATGTTTTTGAGCTGAGTCGACGTTTTCTGTATGCTCAACCATATTTGTTTCTTGTATTAATTTATTATGATAGCTCGGGCATTCAGAATATACTAATCGTTTTTCATTGTTTGACTTCCAGCTTATGTTTGCAGCCAGTTCAAGGGCACACTTTGGTCCAAAGTAAGGAGACGCATCACTTAGATATGCCATGATGCAGCAAGGTCAGGTAGAGTACGCCAGAGAACACCAATGAAGAAGCATGATCTCCACATGTCGGAAGAACTGGTGGACTCTTCTTCAGCTTCACTCTTATCTGCTGTGGATTTGTCATCCTCTGACGATGACAACGACATTCCCCCAAGGAATGCTAAAGGCCATCCCACAACAGGTGGGAAAAGACCAAGACAGATTTTTTTAAACCTTTGAGGGATGAAAAAAAAACATTCTACTTGACACAGACTTTCATTGTGCTTCCTATTTTGTGGTCGGGTGTTTTAAGACATGGTACAATATATATTTTATGCTGTTAAAGAATAAAAGGTGAAATACGCGTGGATTTTGCTTCTGCTGGTGGTTATTTTAAGGGATGGATGATATTGCAGGAGGAATCGGGACAGACTAGACAGTCTGTACAAATGGCATGCCCTTTCAAATAGAAGATGCCCCCTCCCCCACACCCCAAAAATTCTGTACAGATGGTGTTTTGTGCACCCTGCCCCGTAATTTCCCCATTTGTGAGGATACTGCAGAGTGCTCTGCCCAATTCATTCCCCACTCCCAAATAACTACCCCGAAAATAACCCATTGTTGGTACATTCGGGGGTGACAACCCCGAGCCATCCCCTAGGGTTACTGTGGAGACGTTGCCACACCTCTTTGTGGGGGTTTCTGCCCCATATTGGAATTACTGCCCCGCAGATTCCCCACGTGGGGATATTGTGGGGTTTTGTCCGATGCTGGAATTACTGCCCCGCAGATTCCCCACGTGGGGATGTTGTGGGGTTTTCTGCCCCGCAGATTCCCCACGTGGGGATATTGTGGGGTTTTCTCTCTCATATTGGAATTACTGCCCCGCCGATTCCCCACCTGGGATGTTGTGGGGTTTTCTCTCCCATGCTGGAATTACTGCCCCGCAGATTCCCCACGTGGGGATGTTGTGGGGTTTTCTGCCCTGCAGATTCCCCACGTGGGGATATTGTGGGGTTTTCTCTCCCATATTGGAATTATTGCCCCGCAGATTCCCCACCTGGGGATGTTGTGGGGTTTTCTGCCCCGCAGATTCCCCACGTGGGGATATTGTGGGGTTTTCTCTCCCATATTGGAATTACTGCCCCGCAGATTCCCCACATGGGGATATTGTGGGGTTTTCTCTCTCATGCTGGAATTACTGCCCCGCAGATTCCCCACGTGGGGATATTGTGGGGTTTTCTGCCCCGCAGATTCCCCATTTGGGGATATTGTGGTTTTCCGTCCCATACTGGAATTACTGCCCCGCAGATTCCCCACGTGGGGATGTTGTGGGATTTTCTGCCCCGCAGATTCCCCACGTGGGGATATTGTGGGGTTTTCTGTGCCATGCTTGACTTACTGCAGAAATATTGTGGGTCTATCCCATACCAGATTTAAATATAGTTCCCCGCATCATCCCCACATGTAGGGAACACGTGGGGCTGAGGTTGGGATAGTGCGGGGATTTAATTCAGCTAAGCAGCATTAAGAAACTCCTTTTCCATGACTAAGTCCAATGTGGGGATTTTACCAAATCCCTACACATTCCCCACATTGGCTGTCCTACACATTCCCCACATGATCCCTACACAGCTTGCCCCACATAAACCCCACCAATTCCCCAGCTTATTGGTTTGTAAGGGTATACACGTACAACTAGATGGACAGACGGACACCGGACATGGACGAACGAACGCGAACACACCGAAACCTAATCAGATGAGGGGGCTGTCCCACTGAAGCTTTAATTCCGCATAGTAATTCTCAAGATATCTTGCAGAAAAGTTAAGGGAACGGACAACGGTATAGACAGACTGGCAGACAGACAGACAGACAAGCAGCACAAACACTAGATGTCTCCTACCCAATATGGGGGAGACATAATTACTCAACCGTGTGAATGGATGGATGAAAATGGCTTCAGTTTGAGTTCAGTTTGGCTTATATTAAGTATCTGAATGTATAAATACTGGCCAACGAAATTTGAAATTGCAGATTTGATCTCGTCGGTGTCCGTATCAAAATTCCAAAGAAATATGTCACGAGAACGGGATAGGGCTAATGTTACGGGCATAACTTTTCATCTTTGTGACCAGCAAAATAAAAAAATAACTTATAGACAGGATACTTTACTGCATGCATGCTGTTAATGTATACATCCTGAATCTGACTATACACAATGGGATGGGTAGCGTTTCCAGAAATACAACCACGACCTAGTCTCTGAAGGAACTTGTGATACGTTCAATTGTCCATCGAGATTCATTGCCCAAAGCATTACCACATTCGTAAAACACGTCTGAGTAGGGGAGAGAACTGTATTGTCGCCCGTCATTGTCCACCAGGTTCAAGCACTTCCTTTGGACGGAAATTTCGCGAGAGTTTGAGAGCAAGAAATTTATTGCCGACCGTCATTGCCGACCAGTACCAAGGTTTTCGTTGTGACAAAACAGTGGGAGGATGAAGGGGACAAATTTATTGTCTGTCGTCATTGTAGACCAGAACCAATGTTTTCTTTCGAACTAAACACTGATATTGAACAGAAGCCCAGAAGAGCAACTATCAGATTTCGGGCTGTATTTTATAGATTGGGACTTTTCACTGATCAAACGTAATTTGAGGTTTTCTTGTCAAATTCAACTCATGATGACAATGATAATATACTGGCAAAGTGATGTTTGTGCACACCGCAGGTCATAGTAAGAATAAATCTCAGGTCCTCGGAGAGCTTGTCGTAAGAGGCTACTAACCGAGGCAGCTGTGGGGTTCCGGGTGTGAAAAGGAATAGGACACCACCCGTGTGGTTCTTGGGTGTGAAAGGGAATAGGACCCAACGTCGTGATATGACTGAAATATAGTTGAAAGCGACGTTAAATCATATTCACTCACTCACTTGTTTCACTCAAATCTGTAGCAATTATCAATCGTACTGACAGATTTAACTGAAATTGTTAATTATAACGTTTCCTTCACCATGAATCTATATTATTGTATTTTATTTTCTTTTTTAGTTCGGCAAGACTGTTGCTAAATTAATTCGACATCCATCTACTATGCGAACTACCTTCCCTAATGCAGATACCTTGCCCAATGTATCAAATTCAAAGCAAGAGCGAACAAAGCGATTATATCAATACAGTTTATCACCGTTATAAGATTTCTATAAGATTTCCTGGAGGTGCTAGTAGAAATAGTAGCAATCGGAACCAGATGTGTTGATAATTCACACGACAGTTGATCTGTGAAAAACCGTCGCCTTGAAACAACAGCGTGACGGTGAGTCTGTGTGGGGGGAATTCATCGAAAGAAAAAGCTGAAACAACAGTGTTTACGTGACTTGATAATATGCTCACTATCAACGATAACATGTCTCATCTATGAGATAGACTGATCAATGACTCGTAAAGTGATTCAAACGAGGAAATAAGTATAAAAAAACTGACTAATGATGAGTCAGCTTGTACACTTTTAATTGATCTTTCTTCCCATAAATTACTTGTAGAGAAATCGGCCTGCAAATATGGGACTACAGATCCCTAGATGGAATTACGAAACTAATCTAATTCGTTATCTGTGTTTTGATACATGTGTATTCACAGGGGTTAATCCCTCTGCCATGTCGCAAACTATTATTATTTGTTTACGAGCGTACGCCTTCCGAATGGTTCAAACCTTCATTTGAAGGGATCTGGATTACCTTTTCGAAGCAAGTTGAAGAAGTAGTGTTGTACGTCCAGTGCAAATCGGGAGAAAACCGATGTGGAGACTAAGAATATTCCCTGTATAGGAGTGTCCCCCTAACTGGATATCAGGGTCCTTATGAGTATGACCATCATATTCAGGGTAGGATTGTCCTACGGAGGGCATGAGTGTCCTAAGGCACTTTGAAGTCGATCAGTTCAGTCATTCTCGAGTTATTGCTCGGACAAGATCCAAACGCTTAAATTGACCGTGGCCATCTTGGATTACACATTTAACTAAAATGCAATCCCAACCGTCCTCTCATCGATGTCAAGGCACTCTCCAAATTTGACGTCGATCGGTCCTATAGGTCTCAAGTCATTGCTCAGAGAAGAAATGTGTAAATGGCTGACGGTGGCTACTTTCGATTATTTAGGTAACCGAAAAATAACCCAACTGCCATTTCACTGATGCCAAGCTACACTCCAAGTTTGAAGACGATCGGTTCATTCGCTAACGAGTTATTCTTCGGACAAAATACAACTGTTGTAATTTTCAAGATGACTGACGGCCATCACTGAGAAGCGCCCCCACACTGATCTCAAGGCACTATCCAAGTATGAAGTCGATTGGCACAATCGTTCTCGAGTTATTTCCCGGACAAGTAAATGAAAAGCAATCCTAACTGTCCTCTTGGTTAAATCGATTATTGTCCTTAAAGGTATAGATGAGCTGAATTTACTTCTCGAGATCAGTCTGAGGCGGCTAGGGGAGGTGTCATGTCTGATAGTTTGAGAATGACTGGACCAGACAAAGCTTAAACTGATGGTTGCTTTGTCAAGGAGCTAGATGTGTTAAGCAAAATGCGCAAGTGTGGACGTGAAATTTTAGACATTGTCTCAGGTAAATGTCAGGAATTTTTGTTCAGGTCATACGGTTTTTATGTAGATGGCGCTGCGACAAAAATCCTGTTGTCATCCGGGCTCTATCCCATAAGGTAAAGCATTAAACAACAACAACGGCAGCATTAACAGCGTTTCTTCTACCGCTATCGGGTGATATGGCCTGATATTCCTGCCTCAGAAAGAGAGCTCGTGAAATCATATGCACAAATGTCACATGTCAACCTGTATATCAATTCGTCATTCATATATCACGATCCTCATAATCGTCTCGGAGCATAAAGAAAGATCCACAGATCTGTCAAAAGCCATCGACACAATAATTTACAATTGGCCTTCATGTTATTAGCTACACTGCCTGGAGCCCAACTACGTCACAGTAATAATGTCAGGTGATATTTCAAGGATTTTCATTGGCTAACGGCTTTCAGGCTAATTATAATGGCGACCTTCACGGATTCTTGATCTGGCCAATAGCTCTGATGTTCAAAACGTTCTCATTCATTGGGAATTACTGGAAAAGCTGATTTGTTTTGTTTTTTGAATACTAATGATATAGTTCTTTCCATATGCATCGACTTAGGGTTTTCTATACCTTTAATTGGATACAGCACTTTTGACATCATACAGTTAAGATACCAGAACAAATCATACTGTTACTCACGCTGACCAGGAGTGAGTCAGTGAATAGGATTTAACGTCGCTTTCAACATTATTTAAGTCATATCGCGACGAACCAACTAAGCACCATCAAGCCCAGTTGGGTTCCTGCTGCTTCAAAGAAGAAATCTTTGAAGCAACATGTAACCAGACATCCGCCATCCACCCTATAAAACACTGAGGACAGCACTCAATCGAAGCGATATGCAAGAGGTGGGAATAATTGACGACGCTGGTGACTAAGAAGCAACCATATGACTCTACAGGAAAGTATTGGATTCTCGGACGTAGCCTTAGTATCTCATCCGCGCGTTTATTGCAGCTGTTCATGTGGTTCATATGAAGTATCCACACGGCCCCTAGCACCGGCTTAAGCGGAATTAGATACGCTAGCTCGGGAGCTGATATGACAGATCAGCTCAAACGAATCATCTGATGTTAATGGATGAGCATCATGGACGTCTGATGGAGTAAACGCCTTAACATGAGATAACCTGGTAAATGCAAGAAACCTAGAAGAACTAACCTGTAATGTCCGACGTCGTACGGCTTAAATTTCCCGCCGAAACAATAAACCTACATATATTTGTCGAGTGACATATACAGAGGGCGGAACTCGGGGACTAACAGTCCACCAGCAGAATCATATCATATACAGGTAATAAATTGGGGCGATATGCAAGAGGTGGGAAAAATTGGCACAGACAGGAAGCTTACGTGAAGCAATATGGACAAGTGATATTACAGTGCTAGATATCAGGTTATCAAGTTCCCGTTGCTTCTCAGTAAAATGCATTGAAGTAACAGGAACACGTGCTCACCGGGCACCCACCAACCACTAAGTTCTGAATGTAATCAGTTCATTATTAATCAAATTGACAGCCAAGTTGGGGTCAAATGACTTTGCCCTACTGACGAATATACTTGCCACAATCTAAGTCTAAATGCAACATTGTTGCTATTTTAGTCCATTTTACACTATAAAAACGGTGCGCAAATAATCAGAATATCATTCATAATTCAATATGACAGGGACAACAATTGTTCGTACATAGCTCCAGTCCGTCTCAAATGTTATAGAATTGTACCGAAAGTGGTGTTGAATTCTCGATTAATATTACTATTCGATTACTATTAGCCTGCTAATAGATAACACTACTTTCAAGCGCTGACTAGTAAATGATGACCTTTAGACAGCCAAGATCATTATTAAGAGGTTTGTGTCTCGTCATTTACACCTAACATCCTTCCTTTTCAAGACAGTATTTTTGCTCAACTGAAATTTGAATACAACCCCCAGTTACATCTTAGTTGAACGACAAGACAAATGTTCTAACTAAAACATTCCTACGTGAACGTGAGCAATATATTATACAGGGCAATACATTTATTCTTAGCCCCATTTTGGAAAGAAGAATTTATTGCCAAGTTGACCCCAAATGATGTCACGCTGGGTTCAGATGCAAAACCGTCGGCTTCGTAAGCGGTAGGTACTGGGTTCAATCCCAGGCCGGGTCATACCAAAGACTTGAAAAATGGGGATTAAGCGGATAGACCAATGACTGGTTCGCTCGGTGTCAGTATAATGTGACTGAGTGTATGCATACGGCACGATATTCCTACGAAGTAGGCTCTCATTTGCAAATCGTCCGGTAGAACCTTGATTTTTTGCATGAACGTGCATTAGGGGACTGTTACCAACAAGTTCTGAACTGCGCTACTTTTTATGACAATTTGACCTACTTAAGTGACCTATAACATTACGCTTGGACCCCCAAGTCATCTTCCTCACCCTACTTCTTAGGTCCTGTGCCTTTAGACACACTACTCCTGTTTCAGTGGGAGCGCACTATAAAAATAACAGCATTAGATCTGCTCCGTTACAAGTATGTATCCCTGTCCCTCCCCTCCCCCTCCCTTACCTTCTCCATCGTGATATAGATTAAAAAATGTTGAAAGCGACGTTAAACCTTATTCACTCACTCACTCACTCAACCGAATCATTATTGTATATGCCAATTTCATTAGTACTGAGTAATATATAATGTATTTCAGCTCTGTCCCTTCTCTTTCAGGTAATACTTCAAAGTTCTGGCGGACGCTTTGCTCGATATTTTTGTGTTGCTGGGAATAATATTAGCCCGCTTTTCAACAACTTCATCGTCCGTGTGAGACGCGAAACGTTTGACTGATTCAGCCATTTTGTTTAGCAGACGATGGAATCTAGTGAACACCTGTTCGTTGCCCTTGGTGACGGTGGTATACGATATATATTCGACCAGCA
>JAVTVY010034157.1:0-14420 GCA_036873755.1 Hanleya hanleyi
AATCCCCGGAAGCCCCACGGGGCCCATACAGTATTTTACAATCTAAAATTAAGCACAATTTTAGTTATATACAAGCGTCTACTCCGTTATTCAATATTCAGCCATCCTATAAAGAATTTCCGCGCCCATAATCCGACGATCTAATTCACATAACAGCATCAGCACCAAATTAACAAAAATCATAGAATACATAAACATAGACTAGTTTCCTACAAGAGAGGAGCGGTCGACAGTTTTCAATAATGCCGGCGAGACATTGTGATGTTCTAAAATATCAAGTTCTTATTGCTGATCAGTATTCTTAATCCATGATTGTAAGGTCATTATCTAGAGAATGATGTATCTCAGTCACGTTTTGATTGTGACTGTTCATATGAACACCAGGAGGATCTTGAAGTACATGGGTCCATACGGCCTCTAGCCCAGGATTAAGCAGAATTGGACAAGTTAGGAAACTGAAATTTTGCTAACACGCGATAGGCCTATATATATTACCAAATTTGAGAAAATTTGAATGGAGTCGCTTGCAGATATTTGGTCATTCTCACGGAAAGGCACATTTTCACTTGGGGAAATATCTCAAAATCAACATCACCAATGACTACAGAATTTGATTTCAACAGAGTCTCCATTGACAAAACTCTTTATAATGCGTACAATAAATGCAGACATTCCGAACAATAAACTTTTCGTAACACTTAACGGTGGCGTTGTCTTCAATCATGTCAGTGGTGTTACACAGGAATGATCAGTATATTGGGCACTAAGAGGACAGAAATAGGAAGATACACACATGCTAGGCGATAGATTGCGTGTAACTGTGACTAATGATGAAAAAATATTGAAGTTAAGAAAACAAGTTTGTTTTTAATATCCTAATTATGCTACTTAGCTCACCAAAATCAGCCAATTGGACCGCATGTATATCAACCATTCATGTAGATTCTGTATAATAAACCTATTTATTCTTGATGCGGACTTTAAACTAATCGGGTTTGTTTCTTTTTCAAAATATGGGACGATTTAAACAAGTGTTTCTGAATTTTTAGACCATTCTTTCATCCGTAACACCACTGACAATCCGGTAACACCACTGACCTCGTGTAACACGTACCACTGATTAATTTGTTCATCGACAGAAAAATGCAGTTACAAGTGAAAAATATTTAGGGACAAAACACGTATATGAAAAGCCTTCTGATAAAATAACTGCTTTTTCTTCTTCAAATATTTGTTCAACTGAAATGTAACACCAGTGACAACCTGGTAACACCAGTGACCACGAGTAACACCACTGACCTCGTGTAACAACAGTGACCAATTTGTTCATAGAGGCAAAAATGCAGCCCTGAGTGAAAGCAATTTAGGGGCAAAACACGTATAGGACAAGATTCCTTAACTTAGTGTTATCTAGATAAAGGTAAATTCAAGTTGCACTGAAACTTGGAGCAAAATCATCATTATTGTCAATGGTGTTACCGTACAAATAGTAACACCACTGACAGGTAACACCACTGACATTTTGGAAGGAAATGAGTGTTGCTCCGTCGTATATTGTCGTGACGGTCCAAAAACAATGCTTTTGTAATTCATACGCACTTTTCTTTATTATCAGTTAATAGTTTAACTCAGGAGCCACTACATGTTGATCCTGACTCGTAACACCAGTGACCGGTAATAAACATATGCTGAAAATTTGAAGCTAGAAATGACTGAAATACTCAAAAGAGTTTCATAAAACACATCGTATGAAATCTCAAGTTTACCAGTGCTTGGAAAAGAAGACGCCTGGTGGCAAAACTTTGTTTCTAATTTGAGCGTTCGCTTTTTGGCTCCGATTTCAGTTACAGTAACACCACTGACCGGAAAACCAGTGACAGACCTTTGCCCATGCCATTTTCACAAGATAATCTGCCCTTGTAAACAATATATTCAGATAGTGAAAGAACAGATACAGCTGCTTGCCAAAAACGTCGAATAATGTAGAACAAAAGAATTTCTGGCAACTTCATCGTGATATCAAGGTCACTACACCCAGTGACAGGTCTATTTTACCCTAAATTGAGGGTTCTGGTGAAATTTTACCCGAAGAAATCAATCGGGACATTGCTTGCAATAAGTTATTCGTACTCTACTAATTGAATACTACGAACAATCTGAATTTTTCTAGCCGTAAGACTGGTTAGAATGAAATTCGGGTCGAGTGACATGAATTGTGCCTTTCCTTGAGAATGACCCATAACCCTGATTTACAAGTTTCTGTAATATTGCTTTTTGGATTGAAATCTTCACATTTAACACAGGATCTAGCAAATGCTACTAGGCGAGATATGTATGCGCCATATGCAGGTCCCTCTGAAATATCACTGTCCAGAAATGGATAGTTACTGTCGAAATTGTAATCCAGTACCTTACAGTAAGGTAGTATATGAGCTGGGACGAGTATAGATTTAATATTCGTCCCAGATATGAGTGAGTGGGTTGAGTGAGTTAAATTCAATGTCGCTTTCAACAATATTTCTACATAGGCACCACCTAGTGGTTCGTTCATGTTCTTCGAAGCAGCATGGAACCAGACACCCCGCCATCCGCCCTATAATACACTGAGTGAATATAATTTAACTTTCAACTATATTTTAGTCATATTCCGACGGTTGGAACCTATTCCTTTTCCCACTTGGGAATCCCACGTGTGAGTGAGTGAATATGATTTAACGTCGCTTTCAACTATATTTCAGTCACATCACGAAGGTGGGTGGGTGAGTGAATGAGTGAATATGATTTAACGTCGCTTAACGGGGCATCCCACGTGTGGGTGCCTATTCCTTTTCACACCCAGGAACCCCACGGGTGCCCCAGTTAGTTGCCACTTATGACAAGCTCTCTGTGGAATGGATGCCTATTCTTACCATGACCAGGGGGTGTGCACAACGATATCCCTGTCCCCACGGGACCCCAATAAAACACAGGGGACGGCCCACATGACATACTGACTGGCTTCTAATTTACTCATATATGGGTATATTCGAAGACGTCATGAGGTGACAAATGTTTGGCGCCACTATACATAACAACTGGCCTTATAGTTATGGCAAACCCATATTCTGTCATGGTACGGCTTTGTCAGACGAACCATGGCCAGAGCTGATGAAGGATTCGAGTGAGTGAGTAAATACAATTTAACGTCGCTTTTAACAATATTTCAGCTATATTGCGACGAACCAACTAAGCACCACACAGCCAAGTTGCGTTCCTGCTACTTCAAAGAAGAAATCGTTGAAGCAGCATGGAACCATCGAGTGGTAGTCGTTAAGAGTTCGAGCGAACTCGGATCAGAAAGAGACGAGAACAGATCTAACGATGGTGAAAGAAAACCAGTTACAATGCAGGATTAATCAAATTTTTTGAAGGAGAATTTTATTCGTTTTAATTCCCATAATAACATTTGAATCACAGGGCACAATAATTACGTAATTATACGCAACTTTACGGTATAACTGAACATATGATATTGAGAACAAAAGTGATAGAAATGCAGAATTCAGTTGATAACGCGAAAATATAAAACAAAATGTGACGAGTCAAATTATGGTAACAACTTTGGTTTTGAGGCTTCCACAGCACATCACAAATAAGGGTGAAGAATATATGCCACTGCTATTACAGGTGAATGTATTTGGAGAAATGGTATCTTCTATTTCATCAAACCCCATCAACGTACTAAATCTGGCACTAACTCCATCAAGCTGAAGGTACTGGGCTACTAGGTATGTCTACACTACGCTCTTGAATACATAATGTTACCCTTGGTCACGAGATAAACTTACACAGGAGAGTATGTTCTGAAATTGATACTACACATTAGAGACATCCACACCCAGAGTCAAATATGAATCCGTTTGGGGAATGAAGCTACAATCTTCCGCATTCGGTGCCAAAGATACTGGACTATAGTATTTTTCTTATAATTAGTCGCGGGTTTGAGGGCTTCTGTAAAATCAGCCGTATGGTTAAAATCAATTTCCTTTTTTAGAACGTATATAACAAAGTTATATCTATAGAATGTCATACCACTCTCCGTGATAACTGCTACAAAACTTGAGTTTTAGAGCTTTTTTGTACTACCCGGGTTAAATGCCATAAGGGTTGTTCACGTGAATCTTCACCAATACATGGTATGTCGTCATAATCTATTCCTTTTTCTCTGGCCAAAGGGCAATAGGCGGGGTGAGATGCCATTCAAGGGTTGCTCTGTTTGTCGTTTGGTTATGAAGACATGAGATTAAACTATTGTCGTTGACAAAGAACGAAAGATTCGAGAATACGGGTGGACCAGTACAGCCGCTATGTTATGCAAATGTCCTCGACACCTCAAAGATTTGGACGCCTCTCAGACACAGCATAACCGTATCACTTCAATAGTATGGTGATCTAGTTGGACCAAAAGTGTGCCCCGCATTACCTCATCAAAAGCGTGAGCGACAACGCAAAGGGTGACGTCGTCTTCCAAAACACGATGTCGACCTTTCGCGTCGCGTGTCGCCTTTGACAATGTTGAGTGATAGGACGACGACGTCGCTTTCATACACCAGGACGTCGTGTTATTTGTACCTATCAATAGTTCAATTTGTAGGCAGAATTTCAATCAGTGCTCTTCGATGCATCGTAGGTTTACAAATGTAATTAACGAGAGAGCAATCAAATTAAACTATACACTTACAATACCGTTGATGATGTCCGACTCTAATCGACTGGATCAATAATGGGATATTTGCTATAAAAATGTAAATATAGGTCATACGGCCATCCATAGATTACACCGTCATTGAAATAAAGATCGTGTGAAGTTGTCATTTTAATTCATGCAATCACTCATGGAGGCATTGCCCCTGTCCTTGTGAAGGTAACATCGATTGAGGACACTTTCCCAGATATAGAACTGAATAGCTCACCCCGCCTATTGCCCTTTGGCCAGAGCAAAAGGAATAGATTATGACGACATACCATGTATTGGTGAAGATTCACGTGAACAACCCGTATGGCATTTAACCCGGGTAGTACAAAAAAGCTCTAAAACTCAAGTTTTGTAGCAGTTATCACGGAGAGTGGTATGACATTCTATAGATATAACTTTGTTATATACGTTTTAAAAAAGGAAATTGATTTTAACCATACGGCTGATTTTACAGAAGCCCTCAAACCCGCGACTAATTATAAGAAAAATACTATAGTTACCCTAAGCAGTAAAGGTTGAATACAGGTTGTATAGTATTCTGTTTTCTGAGGACGTGCCCACCCACTTCCCTATGTATACTATGATATTTTTTTTATATTTGGAGCTAGCGACGACATGAATTATGGACACGGAAATTCTTTGATGGACGACGGCTGAATATTGAATGGCGAAATAGACGCTTGTATTATAGACGTTAAACCTTAATTCTCTCTCTCCCACTGTATTATAGAACAATAGAATTGTGTTTTCTGAGGACGTGCTCAATATAATTTTATCCATTCATCCAAAGATGTGTTCAGTGAAAGAACACTCGTGTCTCGAGGTATGGCACTGTAACAAGCGTTTGTACGCTACATACTTATGAAGGTCAGATGTTCTAGAAGATACCACTTGTACAAAGTCTATAAACTAGCTAAATTTCACTCAATTAATGTATCCCACTTAAATCTCAAGTGAAATGTTTCTCCAAAGTGAAATCATTCTTCACTCTGCCTCAAGAATTGTTCATGAAAATATTCAATGTTGAGTGAGATAAATTTCCACTTGCACTTGAATGAAAGTTTTGATCTTGTAAGAGGCAACGGGAAGACAGAGTAACCAGCAACAATGGAGTCTTCTCTCAACGACATAAGCACCTTCAAATATTGACACACATACTAATAATTTTGATAGAATAATATATATATATATATTTAACAGTGACATTAAACTGCTATGTTAAAATACATTTATCAAGCTTTCTGGCAATCAAACCACATTTGTATAAATATATGGGCACAAGACGAAATATTTAAAAATTCTTTCAACTTTCAGCTGCCATGGCAACGTTTTCAATATCAATTCTTCCGATTCAACATTTCTCTATGAAATAGAATCTGCAAGATCCATAAAAGTCATAATGCACTCATAATCGTACATGACTGATTTTCATTTACTTTCACCTCATCCCACCCCCACCCCAAACCCACCCCCACCCCATCCCACCCCCACCCCAAACCCGGCAGCAGATACAATCAGGTATATACCATAAATGTTGTTTTGTTGTATGTTGAGTAGTAAATCATTGGATTTTCAATCAAATGTAAAAGAACAGACTACATGATATGCTCTCAAAGAGTTGCATTTATGAAACCAGTCATTCTAAAATATGATCTCCCATAGAAGTCATCTTTGATAATTTAGCCCGTCTAAAGGCAGCTCAACGATACTCACATTCCAAACTCAGCTCATCCATCATAACAATCTATTGGATTATACCACTAATCAGCTTACAAGAAACTGCTGAATATCAGCTAACTCAAATGTGTGTACGCAATAAAATCCCTGTAAGAGTAGAGAGAATTCATATTGTCCACCTGTGTAAGTTAAAACCGTCTTCAAACCTCGGAATATTCACTCAAGGTTATAACCAATGTTTCCACCTCGTTTCCTATTTATAGGAGGTCAACATTGATTTTATGTCATGTGCTGGTGAAAGTGATGCCACAAGGGTGAGTGAGTGAGTGAATATGATTTAACGTCGCTTTCAACTATATTTCAGTCATATCACAACATTGGGTCCTATTCCTTTTCACACCCGGGAACCACACGGGTGGGGTGACGCCACAAAAAGAAAATATTTATCACTGCTTGTCGTATCTGATTTGACGTCATTCTTAAAGCTGAATCGGACAATATGCCATAAAAGGTAATGGATCGGGTGAGTGAGCGAATAGGATTTAACGTCGTTTTCAACAATATTTCAGTCATATCGTGATGAACCAACACGGCATCACCCAGCCAAGTTGCATTCCTGTTGCTTCAAAGAAGCAAATCTTTGATGTAACATGGAACCAGACATCCGCCATCCACCCTATACAACACTAACATGGAATCAGACACCCAGTCATTCACCCTATACAACACTAACATGGAACCAGACATCCAGTCATTCACCCTATACAACACTAACATGGAACCAGACATCCGCCATCCACCCTATACAACACAGAGGATAGTACAAAAGACACACATAATGACTCTTACATTGGTGCGATGAAGTTTGGTGCAATTACAGTGCTAGACGCTACATTCTCAAGTTCCTGTTGCTTCTCAGCAAAATGCATCGAAGCAACAGCAACCCATGCCCACTGGGCGGGCACCCACCAATCGGGTCTTTGAATGTGATCCTGAAACTCCAAGGATTGGACCAGGGATAGGGCCAAGGGTCAAATATGTGGTGAGTGAGAATGGGCGCATAATTTGCTCCAGCAGCTATTGTTCTGGACCACCCCCAAGATCCAGAACTCTCTCCACACTGACATAATAATCTTGTCCCGAGCAGTCTGCTTACACAGGTTTTTCAAATAATTATACCGTTAAAAACAGAAAGCGAAAGTATATCACTGTGATTATTATGCAGATAATCTTCAGGTATGTAACATGATAAACAAAAACATCACGCAAATGTCCATACCTCTTGTCATCTAAGTGACCCTCGATACACAAGTATTTTATCATACAACATAATAATATACTCAGGGCTGTTTACATAATATTCGTCAAATATATGAATGGCCCCTACACGTTTATCCACCGAACAGGAACCGTGAAAACTATGGAATCTATCGTCAGTGTTGAATGTTCAATGATTTCTGTTGACTACAAAGAGCCAGAAAATGAGTTTTAAACTCATGGATAGAAAACCGATGGGAACTGGTACTTCCCTGGTACCGGACAGTTTACTATGGGAACTGGTACTTCCCTGGTACAGGAACTGGTACTTTCCTGGTACCGGAACTGGTACTTCCCTGGTACCGGAACTGGTACTTCCCTGGTACCGGAACTGGTACTTCCCTGGTACCGGACAGTTTATATGGGACTAATGTGATGAACCATTCATTGTTCTCTCAATGCGACACCCTAAGATCTGTCGATCGTCACAATGGTATTTAGGAGTGTCAAGTTCCGATATTGGAAGAATTGCGCATTTTGTGCTAAAAGCCTGAAATTTGACACAGATGCAGTTTGAACCAATCTGAGCAAGTTGCCACATGAACAGGTACAATAAAAACGTACCTGAGATACAACACATATCACGAATCGTTAGATTTTTGTTATGTGCTTCAGATTAGGTTAACCAGAAGACTATACTGTGAAGTCATGTGACTGTCAGTATGTCGGCACCTCTTCCCACTTCCCTTATATGTGTTAATTTTTACCTGTATATGGCAAGATTCTGCTGGTGGACGTTTCATCCCCGAGGCCTGCCCCCCTGTATAGATCTTTTGGTCTTTGATATATGTTGGCATTGTGGGAAGTTGATGCTGGGTCGACATCGGGCCTTACAGACTAGCCTTTTGTGTTAAATGCTGTCATTTTCATCTGACAATGATACAGCTCACCAATTCCCAGTGTACGAGTTGTCACAGCGACACAGCTCACCAATTACCAATATACGTGTTGTCCGAGCATTTCCATCATAGCTCTCCAGATTTGTATCTAATACTGCTTATGCCGGTGCTAGGGGTCGTGTGGTCATGTCATCCAAGTTGCCACATGAACAGGTACAATAAAAGCGTGCCTGAGCTGCGATACAACACATATCACGAATCATTAGATTCTTGGTATGTGTTTTAGAATAGGTTAACCAGAAGACTATACTGTGAAGTCATGTGACTCTGTCAGTATGTCGGCACCTCTTCCCACTTCCCTTATATGTGTTGTAATATCAGACGTGAAGCCACTCCAAACAGATTTTACGGGGTGAAAAATATAAATATCACCCCATATAAATTTGTTAGACAACTGCTAAGAAGGGGAGTATTATTGTGTAATGCCTATATCTAATGTCTCAAAGACAAAGGAAATTTTGTCTATGCTGAATGTTTTGTGACCCGAGGAGAGAATTTAAATCACTCTTGTGGCAGAAAATCCCCCCCGCCTCCAATAATTACACCAGCCATTTTATTTCCATGACATGGATATTATATATTTTAAACATTTCGAATTGCTGTATCAGATTGAGTTTTACAGACAACACAGGAACAGTGGTGACGGGGTAGGGGGATCGAGAGAATGGGAGGGGGAGATAACCCACATATTGGAGGGCATTGTGTCAAATGAGGGATGGGATGGGATGGCCAAAGGTTCAAGCTGATAGATCCTGCCAAACCAGTCACATCTATGCAAACCTGAACAATCAAGGTTCATCACAAGAGTCCGATACTAATCTGTTGGGTACCATTCCCCATTGATTTTCTATCTGCGATCTTATAAAACTCAATTTCTGGTTTCTTCATTCAACAGAGGAGACTGGACATTTCCCTCTTCCCACTTCCCTTATACATGTTATATGCATTGTCATTTAACATGGATGGATTCCATAGTTTTCAATGATTTCCGTTCGGTTGATTATATGTCGCAGTCATTCATATATTATGTGATGTATTTTTCATTCACTTTATACAAATAACCAACCCCTTCCAATGTTATAAATCATAATATTTAAACATTGCAAAGTAAGTTTTACATGCACGGAGCCCTAACTACACTATATATCATACTCTTTAATTTTGGAAAGTATGACACTCCCCCTACAGAATTACATTATCCTTTATGAACCCTTAATAGAAAAGTGTAGGTGATCACAGAGATTTCATACAAACATTAGATTAACTCTTCTATACATTGTTTATACACAGTAACCATGTTAACGGCATGTCATCACTGAAGCAACAAGTCTCCTTCATCAAGCAGATCTTTAACACGCCACAATTAACACACAACATAAACATGTGGAGTAAACAATCCTATACAATGCAGGCAGCAGTGTAACAGTTTGTGATCATAAATGACAGCAAGATGGAGAACAAATAACAAATTCATAAGAGATAAACACAACAGAGAAATGTACATGTATATAACAAAAGAGAATGGACTTGAGAAAATTGTGATGAGATAACACTGACAGGATTGACGTGAGGAGAGGTCCTTGGGATGACAGAATATCTGATAGGGATGACAGATGTGACAGAATATGTGATAGGGATGACAGAATATGTGATAGGGATGACAGAATGTGACATGGATGACAGAATATATGATAGAGATGACAGAATATGTGATAGGGATGACAGAATATGTGATAAGGATGACAGAATATGTGATAGGGATGACAGAATATGTGACAGGGATGACAGAATATGTGACATGGATGACAGAATATGTGATAAGGATGATTGAATATGTGATAGGGATGACAGAATATGTGATAGGGATGACAGAATATGTGACAGGGATGACAGAATATGTGACATGGATGACAGAATATGTGATAGGGATGACAGAATATGTGACAGGGATGACAGAATATGTGATAGGGATGACAGAATATGTGATAGGGATGACAGAATATCTGATAGGGATGACAGAATATGTGACATGGATGACAGAATATGTGACATGGATGACAGAATATGTAATAGGGATGGCAGAATATGTGATAGGGATGGCAGAATATGTGATAGGGATGGCATGGTCTCATTAAACACAGCATAAATAATCATGAGTATTGGGCTTATAACAGAGCACTCCCCCGATACTGTGATACCCAACTAGATCAGCGCATATTTGACCTATACAGCATGAGAATAACAAAATGGTTTCCAGCAGAGCAGTACAAGAGCTCTAATTACTTAGAGAATGTTGGACAGGGCCAGTTCAGTAGAATGTATGATATGAAACATAAATACACACAAGAAATAGTATTCAATGATGGCTTAGGTTTTGTTCTCCATAAACTAAATATGTATTGATAATCATGGACAAGATACAAACTCAATTTCGAGACAAACTTATGCGTTTGTAATGATACCATGTGGCACTTCAAAATAAGGCTCCCCTGCACTGGAACACAATACTGGCACAGAAGTACTACCGGTATTACTGTCAATACTGGGTTAATGTGACATCATACAGCCCAGACTGAAACTACAATATGGTACAATACTCATAATGACATTATCATGAAGTACTGTAATGTCATCATCAAGTAATGATAATAACATTTCCATGAATGACCTATACGATGATCATAATGTACTGTACATTACCATGTGGCACAAGTACTGTACATTACCATGTGGCACAAGTACTGTACATTACCATGTGGCACAAGTACTGTACATTACCATGTGGCACAAGTAATGACATTATGATGGGAAGCTTGTAATGACATTATTATGAGGTGCTGGTAAAGACGTTACATATAATGATCCCATCATGCAGAACTTGTAATGACTAGCATAGTTACAGATGAAGTAGCTACTATGTGGCAACGTTAATGACATTGCCTTGGATTTCATTTCATCAATGGCATTATAGAGTATGAGTAGCAGTAATGACATTATGATGGAGCACCGTTGGGAACACCAATGGTATGGTATGGTAATGGTAATGGTAATGGTAATGGTATGGTAATGGTAATGATAATACATGTAATAGAATGTCAAAATGTCAATAAATGGTTCCAGTCCTCCTACCATATCATTGAAGGTACAGTAAACCTTCAAAAATGTATGTTGCAAATGAATAAACCATTTCAACAAAACCTAAGCATAGTTTTTATTCATTTTTCCGATTCTTTTCTTCTTTTTTTCAACCAATCAAAAAAACGTTGGATGGTGGCCCGTCAGTTCCATTTCTCATTATTCTATCCGAGATTTCTCAATATTATAACTTTTCTTCAGTCAAATATGCTGCTATGCACACTGTCATATGGACTAGATATTGATATAGAAACCAAACTACATGCCTGAGATGAACCAACATTATCAATTGACAGATTACGCAAAGGGAATCTCACAAGTATATGTTTGATCTTTGCTGTATTTACCTGTGGGCGGCTGGCAGAAGAAGACCTTGCACACTATAGGCTTCCTTTAGAAGTTCTGAACAGACAATTATTGGTAAAATGGCACACAAATATTTTTTTTTTCAAATGCATAATCAAGGTCCAAAACCTATACATTGTTTAACAACTCAATAAGCAAGATGGTCAATGTTGAACCTTAAAAATACTTTCCCATTGATCTCTGTTTCCCTACTGAAGCAATAATGAAAAGGGGTTTGGAATTATCTGTAATAATTGAGAGAATTGGAAAAGGGAATGGTCATAACAGACCACCATACAAACATATTAAAAGCTTTTTACTTGGTTAAAATAAATCGCAAAATTAAATAATAAATACTTTTAGATACTTTCTACCATTTACAACATACTTTTCTGAAGGTTTACTATTCGTTTAACTTGCACAATGTATGGTTTAAATGTAAAAGAAACAAGACCAAGCACAAAATAAATAAGTATTTAACAAATAAAACTTGAATTTGATGCCATGATTAATATTTAACATAGAATTAAGAAAGCCAATCTGACAAGAGTCATTTGTCCAGTACATGAAATGACCCTTTCCATTGTGGTTCAGAATGAAGCTAAATATTTGATCCTACCATACTGAATAATTGAATAGCTGTTGTTAGTCTCAAGCTTCAGAAATGAACAACTAGTGTGCTTGTTGCAGCATTAAAGTAAATGTGAAAGCAGACCCTCTGGGTAATGGTTCTTTGTCACAGACATAAATAAGGACGGAAATATCTCACTGACAAACTGGCTCCATCAGCTTGGATTTCTTCAAACAGATACTTTGTATAGAGTGTATGTGTTCAAAATGTGGAGGTTATTACCCATGATACACCACAATGATATGTACCAGTAAAATACAAGTGGAATCAGTGAGAGGAGGCAGTATTATAGCAGGTCAAGTACAGTAGAATGGTCACATCCACATTGACATCACATACATACCGAGAAATGTATTCTTAACTTGGACCATTCCACTTGCTACCCTTTCCTCTCTTGTGTGTACATTAAAATCCAGCCCAATACAGGGATAACTGGCTTCCGTGAGCCATTCAATCCATGTATATAATAACACGGCATCTTCTATGCCTAGGTCCGAACCTCTCGCCATCATGAGTACACACACCGAAGAATAAAGGCTGGACAATGGTGGCTGTAAGGTTTGTAGATCAGATTATTGATCAAAGCTATCAAACATTTTCTTCTTGCTGTTTTTCCGTTTGAGACTGCCCTGTCTGTTCTTGCCGAGAGGTTGGTTGTTCGCGGAGCCATGGCGAATGCGGCCATTAGAGAGGACACTGTCGACGCTGTCCTTGTCTGTGGGAGAGTGGACACTACATACACTGAGACTGGACATGGAGCTGGAGAGGTTAATGTTGGAGGTGATGCCCAGCAGGACTGGGTAAGGGTTCTGTACATCCAGATCATCTCCAGGTAAACACGTCTCCACCATGGCCTCCAGACAGTTAGCGAACAGCTCGGCAGTATCACTGTGCTGAGGGGACTGGAGACATAAAATTAACGAAAATTATGCAATTTGAAGAGGTGTCAAACAAGAGCCAGGATGCTACAAAATCTGATCAGATTTAATACTAACAATCTGACATAGTGAAGACATGAAGTGAATCTAGGATGTCTTTGCAGATCTATACTAAGTTTGGTGACATGCACATCTATACGTAAGTTAGTTTGAACTTGCAGATATATATACCTTAATTTGGTGACTTTCAGATCTATACCGGAGTTAGTATGAACTTGTAGATCTATACCCAAGTTTGGTGACTTGCAGATCTCTACCTAACTTTGGTGACATGCAGATCTATACCTAACTTTGGTGACTTGTAGATCTATACATAAGTTAGTATGATCTTGCAGATCTATACCTAACTTTGGTGACTTGCAGATCTATACCTAAGTTAGTATGATCTTGCAGATCTATACCTAACTTTGGTGACTTGTAGATCTATACCTAAGTTAGTATGATCTTGCAGATCTATACCTAACTTTGGTGACTTGTAGATCTATACCTAAGTTACTATGATCTTGCAGATCTATACCTAACTTTGGTGACTTGCAGATCTATACCTAAGTTAGTATGATCTTGCAGATCTATACCTAACGTTGGTGACTTGTAGATCTATACCTAAGTTAGTATGATCTTGCAGATCTATACCTAACTTTGTTGACTTGCAGATCTATACCTAAGTTAGTATGATCTTGCAGATGTATACCTAACTTTGGTGACTTGTAGATCTATACCTAACTTTGGTGACTTGCAGATCT
>JAVTVY010034158.1:0-13667 GCA_036873755.1 Hanleya hanleyi
ACGATAAGCTTTATTTCAATTTGAGATACAGATTTAGCCCACGATCGCGAGGCCAATCATCCAAGTATTGGAAGGAGACCTAATCGTATACACCGGAGATCAATTTAATTACTGCGTTGTTATTTCTTCGAAGCCATTTGGCTTGAGGTAGTTTTCAAAAAGCTTCCATTTCTGTTGAAATTTTTCTAACGTTCCGTTTGTTACAGCAATATACTTTTCCGTGCAGTAGCTTTTGGAACATGAAGGCATACGAAACTTATCTATCCCACACTGACCATAAATGAAGTCAGTTGTAGTCCACAAAGCCTGAAATTATAACTGCAATTGTCAGGACAGACCAGAACAATGACAAATACAATGTACAATGTTTAAATATTTTCCGAAATATAGAGTGATTGCGCTATAGCGAATACAATTTTTTTTATTTAGAAACTGCTGATCTCACCTGTCTTCCATGTACAAAACTAGTGTGTTGATTTCTACGTGAATTTGGGTTCTAATACGATTATTGTCGTATAAGACTCACTAGACGTCGGCTTCTCATTGAATGTTGCATCAGGTGCCAATATCCGCATGGGAAGCAACAGACACATAATATTATAAACGGAGAGAACGTTTGTTATTTTTAACCAGGAAGACGTGGTATGTCATTGAGAGTTTGTCCTACAGGAAAGTCAATCTGCTCACAATTGGTATCTCCTTAAGTGACAAGGACACGCGCTACTTTGGAATACATGTCCTTCCTCGGAATAAATGTCCTTCCTTTTGAAGAACATTTGGGGTAAGACTGGAATTCCTAGATTTCACATGCATTATTCCGGAATATTTGAAAATTGATAATTTGGTCTAGGTTGATTTGCTAGATATCCTCAGTCAATTTGTCTTATCCAAAGCACTGTAGTTCTGAATCAGGTATACTGTAATCTTTAAATGTAGTTTTAGTACGACAAAGTTGGCAGCAATTTCCTGTAAAATATACAGTAGCTATTGTGAATTAACAGCAAATGACTGCCAAAATTGAATAAACTTGTATTTTCGCAATATTTGTCGCACATTTTACAGTAATTAATATTTTTGTTAATGACATAGTATTCCCAGGCAACTTTACTGCGCAAACACTACAGTGCAGATAGTCCGAATGCAAAATAATCCCGTAGTTTTCAACTGTTCTTGACAGAATGGTTTCCATTGTTCTACCTACTGCTATTACTGCATTCACATAATTATGCCAATTACAATAGCTGCTCACTTGAAACCTTATCACCAATTCTTTTATCTTCTAACCTGTATAGATAATTGGACGTTTCATGTACAAATGACGGGCATGCAAATATCTCAACTGTGCAAACACGCGTCCGCTAATGACATTGTATTCCTAATGCTCACAAGCTGGATACTTATATTTTCACGCCGTGTCAATTATTTTTGTCGATTTTGCTTGCCGCTTCAGAACGGGTATCACAGTGGACTGGTAAGGTAAAATGACCTCGAGTGTCCGCCCTCTCCCACCGTGGCTTCATTGTTTGTCATTTCAAGTGTACGTCCCTGGACGATAAGACATTGTGTAAGATAAATTTTATTTAAAGACGGATGTGATTACATACAGAGAACATTAGCTCAAAACATTGTAAAATAGAGATAATATACACAATTAAGCTATATAAAAAATTGTATGAATGATCATATCATCAGAAGTATTATTGGTCATTGCAGAAAGTGCATCTACAACTATCACCATCCCATTTACTGATTAAACTTTGGACTCCTTGAGTGTCAGTGCTCATTTTATAGATGGATCAAGTGAGTTCCATAGAGTCACTCCGGAGCACTTGACAGAATGAAACTCGAATCTTGTTGTCCTACATCTCGGTACGTGAACATTCGTCGTGTTTCCAAGTTGATAAATATTGTTTTTAATTTGAAACAGGTCCCTATTTTGTGCAGGGCCTTCACAGTGTAGTATTTTGTGAACCTCTGTTGCCAGAAGTCTACGGCGCTGTACAAGGAGTTTAGAGAGACTCTTCAGCAGATGATGGTAATCGCTAACATTATCCTGGTAAACAAAGCGCAAGGCGCGTTCTTGTAGTTTTTTTTCTAGTCTGTTTGGCACTAGTGGCACTACAGGAATGCCAGACTAATGGACAGTAATTAAAATTACACAGTATAAATGATCTAAACATAGCTAGTCTACTGGCTAGGTCACGATACGGTCCTAGCCGTTAATGACATTAATCTGTCGTCCAACTTTCATACAAAGGCCAAACACATGCTTATTGAAATTTAATCTACTGTCGATGTGGATGCCTAGTAATTTAACACTATCTTCCGATTCTGTATTTGCATGGTTGTCGTTTGTACCCTTAGGATCAAGAACAATGCCTTGAAATTTGCTAGCATTAGCAAGCATATAATTAGCATGAAAATGGTTTATCATGTGTTCAGCTTGACCTTGCAATCTTGTCTTGAGGACAGTAAGATGACGATCAGATGAGTACAGGATGTTGTCATCAGCAAATTTACTAATTTAGTAATTACTTGTGTGCCTCAATTTAGATTTGATTGATTTCCAGTAGTTAACTTTCCGTGATATTATTAAATATATTCATGTGTACATGCCACAGACCTCTGTGATTACTGTAAATCGATATGAGACCAACCCGAGCATATATTTTCAATGTCCTGAAGGAATAAATTGTGAGTAAGTAAAAGTTGTTTAAAAAGGGTAAGTCTGGATGATATTTGTACATGCGTTACCAGCCCATTTTTCCGACCACGAACACCTGTGGCCCATGCCATTTCCGTTTTCAGTTCCCTGCGTCAGCATGTCCTTGTACCTTATCACCAGACTATTCTCGTTCAGGTGGTAAGCTGAATTATTATACCTCATACTAGACTTATTCATGCTGATTGGTAGTATATGATTCACATGATATTCTGTAATTCACGATATGGATCTCGAGGCGATGTCATGCGATCATCTCTCCTCGATGCATAGCACACAATCTAGATGTAAGTCTGTGGTCGGTGAGGTTAGTTTGGTTAGATTTAGTCACACAAATCAACCCACAAAAGACAATCACAGTGCAGACGATCTCATCAGTGAAGATGTGATCGACTCTGCTGTCAAGTCTCTAGGTACCCTCAAAGTGTTGACCGGGTATTGTCCTGCTCAAATTACATACAGCTGATCCACCATATCAATACATCTTGTACAGACAGGCATGACGGTACGGGCACTATATTAACATGATTAATAATTTAGCCACGTAAACTGGAACGAAGAGGTCCAGGCGATGTTCCGACGATGCACAACAGCTAAATATTAGTTCATTTTATAAATACAAAGCCATACAACATTACGATAGAAAGTCAGATTATAATATAAATATAGCGAAACGATAGTTCGGACCAAAGGGACACAAGTTTGCAACAAATATACGACGAATACCACTTCTTCTTACACCAAGATCACCGATTTTAGCGCTGAATTTCTCGACAAAATCCATGTCATCTTACATGAAGTATCTCAATATACCACTGAGTAGGAGAAGCGGCCTCGTGACCGCTCCTTCATTGTACAATAATTGTCACCGAATTACGTAAAGTAACAGACCGGCTATGGAAGTGCAGATTCCTGAAAAATAATCTACACCCGTTACAACAATAGAGGCTATCGTTTAAGTGGGAGAAAAAAACCGCAACTGTAGATTCTTTAAATTTGTCAACCTATATGTTGTGCAACCAGAAACAAATCTTCACTGTTGCATTTGAAAATGATACCCTCGATAATTCACCAATAATCCATACTGTTAGCCCTGAATTACGTCCCTCGTCGGCGAAACCAAAAGAAATGCCACCACCACTTGATTAATCCCACCGACATAGAGGTAAAACTAGTCACCAAATCCGAAAAGGGGTTAGTTCTCCTGCTGCGGCACTACATCGTCATCATCACCATCATCATCATCATCATCGCCTCATCAGATATACATTGAATTTACCGATGCGACCTGGTCAAATTGTGGTTATGATTTTTCCTTCAGCATGATGTTTCCCAAGCGAATATTTCCAATATCGTTTGCCGTAAAATTTATAAAATAAAAGCATCGAAGAGATACCATTAGGCAACTGATTCCTGAACAGTGGGTCCAAGAAGCAATCCCAGATCCACTGCTACACTCGAGTGATGTCTTCTGTATTTCCCTAACTGATATCAGTTATTATCGTAAGTAAGGCAATCTGTTGTTGGCGTTGTGATGGAAGCCGTATATGTTAAAACTGTTCACCGTTTTTTCTACTAATTGCCGTCTGCATTCAGAACATCTACGGAAATCTACGAAGGGCAAAAATATACACCCGGAGAGATGTTGCAGAATGGATGTCAGATAAACTTCTCCTATGAGCGTATACATTTTTACTTTTACACATTTGCAGGGCTACAGTTTCAGCGACGGCATCGCTTAGTGAAGCCAGTATTTTTATTGAGAGGCAGATTCCTACGAATATCCAGAGAAACGAGACGCCTCATCATGGGGTCGTTCGATCCTGACAGCCAACGATCAGCTTCCAAGCACTATGCTTATAACTTAGTGATTGGTCAGTTTGGTTTGAAGATCAGTTAAGGAGATTTTTCCAAACAGTGGAACGATGGATGGGGGAGTGGGCATGAACGACAAACGACAGGGTTTTTTCCACACTTGCCTCGAGGGATAATAAGTGTATGCTTATTTACGTAGCATATTTAAAGAAATTAATTAGGACACAACGCTTAGATTTGCATTCACTGATGAAGCCACTAACAACATGCAAGTGGCAATCTATCACACCTAAATATATAGTAGTTCCATCCACTGGGTGCTTGACATGCTGTGGCTTATCAAGAAAACAATGTTCATCTGAAACGCAAAAAAAGAATCAACACTATAACTGCGTTATAAGTAGAGGCACTCCAGATGACTTGTTCAAATATAGTTATTCTTTGATATATTGTTGATGGAACAGAAGGTTATCAGCTTATTGCATCAAGGTTAATATCTCGAGATAAATACGTGAGTTTGCATTGTTCATTGTAGTAAACAACCAATATTTTATCTGCGGATCGGTTGACTTGAATAGAAATTATTGCAAATCATCGAGTTTAAGTGTATGGTAAGCTGGTGGTGCTACAGTCCAACTTCGGCCCATGTCTCACTAACAAGCACTAGTGTGTGTCTATTCTCAAACAACTGGGCAATATTCCATTCCTATATGACCAACTTTGTTTCCCTGTCATCAACCTTAATTAATAGAAATAAACAAGAAAAAAAGAAAACATGTTTGTTTATTGGAAAGGTAACAAACCTTATCTATAGCTAGGTGATGTCAATTTTAAAGTTTGTATTTAAATGAAACGTGTTATTTGAAATTTGAGAAAAGTGATACGAGTGTTTCTATCAACATACAATATATTTTCTGCATCACGTCAGTTTCTACCTCAATTAAATACAAAGGAAGCAGGGGTACTGACAAGAAGTCACATGACACCACAAACCAATTCAATTCGTCCCAAGAGTCAAAGACGATTCCTGAGATGTTTTGTATCTCAATAACGCTTTTTGTGGAATACGATGTGATACTAGAGAGACGTCTCCAGGTAATCATCTGCTTTACACTTACTCGACCGTTTTGGATTCTTATTGTCTATTTTAATGTCAGAGTCAATTCTCGGATCTCTGGTACTTTGCAGTTTTCAGATTTTTAGTCCTTCATTTTTTGCATTCTTGTCCTTTATGGTTCGTACTGTTGGTTTTCAAAAGACAGATTAGAATTAGAAAGTTTGCTGTTTTATTATTATTTTTCTATAGCTTTTTATCGTACAGACATTGTATAGTGTAATAGTGATCTGAAGGAGGCGTAAACAGTGTATGGATCTAGACTAGAGTATGTGGTAGCATGTTCCATGCTTCCCGCTTGTCTCAAATCTTGAACACTTGACCATTATTTAACTTCAAGTGTTTTCGTCTGCTGTACTGACCACTGGTCAATTTGTGATACTGTGTTCATGTCAGTACTTGACTCAATGCCTTACCACGAAACTTAATATTTGACCATACTACTGTTTTTCAGACTGAACTCTTATGATTTACTGCAGATTCGAGTATATTGAGAGCTTGACGTTTATGCTCTTTGTACACACTTGCACTGCATGGTCAGCAAACAGAACACTGCAGCACTTAAGATGACCTTGTAAATTGATGTCAGTTGTGCATGCATGATTTGATATTTGAACTTTATTGTATAAAAAGGAACAAGCAAGTTGCATCTTTAGTCATGGTACCATCACGACTCCGGTATGCGTCTATTTCACCATCGATACAGACGATATTACAGAGGTTTTGTCAGCAGCTTGTTTGTTCCATCTTAACCAGCTTCAGAGAGAAATAAATTTCACGTCGTATTCTGCAACTCTAAGTCGACTCAAGAGTCTCGAAATCCTAGGGCAACACTGGGTTGAATTTGTAATTGGCTGGGTTATGTAGAGAACATACCGTTGAGTTATATCCAGCGCATAAGCCGTAACATATTCTGGCATAACTCGTCGAATGTCTACAATGTGGACTCCTTGACTGGCATGACCACACGGCTCCTAGCATCGGCTTGAGGGTTATTAGATATAAATACTCAGGAACGACGATATAAAGTGATGAACAATGTTACCGTAGATTAACGAAAACGCCCAAATGGGGAAAATATTAGTAGAATGCAGGTTCTTTTACAGAATAAAAGCCTGTCAGGCCCGACGCCAAACAAACGATTCATTCTCCATCAGGTAACTACAATAACAAATACTACAATCATAATGATGTGTACAGTGGGTAGGCCGCGGGAACTGAAAGTCCACCTGCAGCAACTCGCCATATACGGATAAGAATACCTGGTTTGGTAATTATTTCTATTTGCTCGGTTCATCTATTATATATAGTAAGGCCGTTTAACCCATCGGCAAAATAAGGCCGAATGAGTATTGTCGTCGGCAGCATCTGTCCGTTCGCCTGTCCATCATCCTTGTTAACACGATATCTCTTGAAGAATTATAGCCAGGTTTTCTAAATTCACATATATGCTGGCAATGGAACAGAATCCTATTGAAAATGACCGACCTTGATCCATTTTTTTCTAGGTGGAATTATACATTTATTTTCAATGTTGGTATCCAATATCTCTTGCAGGATGGCTCCAGTATTTTTCTTCTTATAGCTGTATCTGGCTGATAGCCAGAATTCCATTTACACGTCGTGCAGACAGGCATGACGGTGCGGAAAATACAATAACATTAATTAATTTATTATTAATTTAGCCACGTAAACTGGAACGAAGAGAACCAGGCGATGTTCCGACCATGCGCAACAGCGAAATATTAGCACATTTTATAATACAAAGCCATACAACAAAATTATAAAAAGTCAAATTATAATATCAATATAGCGAAACGATAGTTTTGACCAAAGGGACACAACAAATTTACAGTTTACAACATAATATACAGCGAATACCACTTCTTCTTACACCAAGACCATCGATTTTTAGCGCTGAATTTCTCGCCAAAATCCATGTCATCTTACATGAAGTATGTAAATATACCACTGAGTAGGAGAAGCGACCTCGTGACTGGACCTTTATTGTACAATAATAGTAGGCGACTTACGTAACGGAACAAACCGCCTATGAAAGTGCAGATTCATGAACAATAATCTACGCCCGTTATAACAATGGAGGCTATCATTTAAGTAGGAGAAAACACTCGCAACTTTAGATTATTGAGGTTTGCCTGTCTTTATGTTGTGCAACCAGAAACAAATACTCGCAGTTGCATTGGAAAATGACAATTCACTAACAAACGATGCTGTATCGCTGAAATTACGTCTCTCGTCAGTGAAACCAAAAGAAATGCCACTACCTATTTGATTATTACATGTACACCGACATAGAGGTGAAACTAGTCACCAAATCCAAAAATAGGGTAGTTCTCCTGCTGCGGCACTACATCGTCATCATCATCACCATCATCATCCACATCATCGCCTCGTCAGATATACATTGAATTTACCGATGCGACCCGATCAAATTGTGGTTGAGATTTTTTCCTTCAGCATTCTGTTCCCCAGGCGAATAAATCCATTTTCATTTACTTTACAAGTTTTAAAACAAAAGCATCTAGAATCATTAAGCAATTGGTTCCTGAACAGTGGGTCAAATAAACAACCCCAGATCCACTGCTACACTCGAATGATGTCTTCAGCATTTTCCTACATGACATCAGATATTATCATAAGTAAGGCAATCTCTTGTTGGCCTTATGATGGAAGACTATGTTAACTCTACCTGACCTGGGGGGCCATTACCAAACTTTCTGCGCTATCTCCGGAACGCAAAAAAATGGAGAGCTGAAACTCCGTGACTTTATAGTTTATCATATTGAGACTATTTGCATAACCCCCGAGCAGAGGATCATGGATAAATTCAAGATGGCGGTCACGTGGGGTACCAGAAAAGTGATGTTTTTGTCATATTTCTTCAATGTTTCTGCTTTTTCGCGATGAAAACTGGGTAAAAACTATTTTAGTTCACATCACATTAATATTTACTAATTTATCATGTAGTTTTTGCGAAGAAATTGCATAAATAAAAAAATCGAAAAATCTGACCGAAAAATCGACCAAAAAATTTCGTTTTTGAAAATGACGTCACTGTGACGTCATCAAAGCGGCCATCTTGGATTTTTTTACATTTTCTGGTAGAGCTTGAGCCAATAGCCCCCTAGCTCAAGGGGTAAGAAAAATAATTAGCGGGGTGGGGGGGGGGGCAAGTTCGCCCCCCCCCCCCAGGCCTGGACAGGTCCCAAAACGCCCAGGCCAGATAGGGTTAAAACTGTTGACCGTTTTGTCTACTAATTGCCGCATGGATAATCCAGTAAAAGGCCGAATTAGAGCCGAACGACTGTCTCACTACTGCTATCTGTATATTTCAAATATTACGACCATGTTTTCTAATTTGGGTCAAACACATTCAGAGATCAATTGTCAGATAAACTTTGAGCGTATACATTTATACTATAACATATTGTAGCGGAAATGACGTGTTAACCAATGATATTACTGCTCTTCAAACTGTCCTAATAGTTATGAAGGGAGGCGCCGCTACTGTCGGGATTCGTGTTCCGGATTTATCACCATCAATCACTCTTTAAAGCCATATGACTGGTATTGAGCATCCGATATCAAAAATATCAAGTTCTACTGGTCCGTTTTGTATTGATATTTATGATAGTGTGTAATAAAGTACTTTTATGAAACTAATGTATTTGTTCCTGTTCTCTGTTTGATGATATGTTTTGTATCATTTGAGTTTTCAAAGAAATATCCTCGTGATATCTTTTCAACGTTAGGCGATCATAAGGTGCTTATAAGCGACAAAGTATCTTGTGATATTATCTGATATTTTGGTCAAAATGATACGGCTGTATCAGTTCTGTGAATATGGGTATCAATCTCAGTATCCTCTGGGATATTGTGCTAATGATACGTCAGTATCGTCCAAGAGTTATATTCTATATCTGATCCAGTCCCCACAGTACCTGATATGCTGAAGGTTCTTTAAATGATACCCCTATATCATTTAGTGTCATGAATATGTCAATGATATTTCCGTATCAGTCAATCGTATAACTGTATCAGGCTGATATATTACCCTTAGTATGAATGTTACAATCTTATCAGTTAATGATACATATGTATCATACTAACTCTGTGGATAGGAATGTATTATTCAATGATACATATGTATCATTCCGGTTCAGTGGATAGGAAAGTATCAATGATATATCTGTATCATCTCGGTATGAATGGTACACTTGTATCATTCCAGTTTCATGGACAGGAAAGTATCAATGATATATCCGTATCATCTCTGTATCATTGATACACTTGTATCATTCCAGTTTCAAGGATATGAAAGTATCAATGATATCTCTGTATCATCTCTGTATCATTGATACACTTGTATCATTCCAGTTTTATGGATATGAAAGTATCAATGATATCTCTGTATCATTGATACACTTGTATCATATTTTACTCCAATGATATCACAGTAACCTTCTCTGGTTGAATTCGTCTCCTGTAGCTATGAGATAGTTGATGGATATCTTCAAATGATATCGCTCCACAATCACAATACAATTCCTTCTCAATAATAAACGTCCAGTCTTTTGTTTAAATTCAACAATAAAAAGTCAACAATTTATTCTGTAATATAACATATATACATAATCAGAATATGTGCCATTCCGTGTGTTTCTCGTCACCTTTTACCCAAACTTTCCTGCGGTATTATATTTGGCCCTGGAATGTGGATACTTTTCTGGCTGAAATCAATGATACAACTGTATCATTTGTAAGGCGGCACTGGCTATCAATGAGTGCCTGTCGCTATGATAGTATCATACTATATATGATCTATTGTATTGTATGGATACTTTCAAAATTCTAGCAAACTTATCTAAGACTGTGTATCTTGTTTTTAAGATACTAACATTTATTTCGTCTGGTTCGCTCTGCATTCGGACAGCGTAATGACGTCTTGTCTGTCCCGGACCCCGAGACCGTCTGCCATATTTACGAATTTTGATCATTTATATAACCAATACTCATGAATATTCATTACATGACCGAAATTCCTACAATCCCATTGGCTCAGAGCCTGTCAATCTTTGTAACTGATGCTGATTGTATGGAGAACATGGTGACAACATAGCGATCTTGAAAACTATGAATCAGTGTTTTCAACAAGATAATTTCGCAAAAACTAAAATATAGCTATTGTGTGAAATAACAACATACTATATTTGATAACTATCAACTCTAAATTCTTTGGGAAGCAATACAATTCTTGCAAACGCGTAAAATAGCTTGACATGTAATGAGACGAAGCTAAAAATATGGCGTGTCGGTAGAGAAGTGCGGGAACTATAAATTTACTATCGAATGTCATCAAATTATCAGACATACAGTTCTCCTATAAGTTTCACCGACTATAGTTAGGTTCTGATAATTTTAAGGAATATAATGTCAAACATCTAAACAGTTAATAACAAGTTATTTGTCCGCTATCCATCGTTTCTGTCAAATGTTTTTAGCAACAACAACATGTGCATGTATCATAATGGCGCTCACGTAAGGTCAACCAACCCCTGGTCTCTTTCGTTATTATTTACAAATAATCTATACGGTCCACTATTCTGTCATTACGTGTTCAATTAGTTGAATAGTCAAAGATTTAAGCCAATATATTTTAAAATTTCAATCGTCAAAGATAAATTCAAAAACTTACGTAAAAGTTCACCACAATTTGCCCAGATGTGACCTTGCCAGTGCAATAATACAAGGAGCGAGGCTCACGACAGGGGGGTATCGCTTACCGAACGACCATCCGTTCCAGTGTTAAAACTATATGACTATTAGAATATTTCTCTATTTACAAATTCGCCACAATATCCCCTTCTAACTTTTGTTCGTCCCCGAACAATACCGCAGGATATGGCACTTACAAAAATATTCTAATATGTAGTTACGATTTAAAGTCATTCGGTGTCCGAGGTATATATATTTGTAATTTAGAATTATAAGAGAATCCATGTATGCATAAAGTTCAGTAGATCTTACTGACACACTGTCCAAAGTTCTGCACCAAAATTGTTCAGTCATTTACAGATTCAGTCTCATTACTTATTCATGTCTTTTCAAAAATTTAGATATTTATATCAGACTAGAATAGACAAAAATATAATATGATTTAATGTGTAATAATGTCAGTTAATCTTCAAACTTTCTTATTTTACAGATTTCGCACATCGATGTGGAGGGCGTCTTCACTATTTCCTCACGGATTTGTGTACCGTCTGGACGTCGTGTCACACGGGTGATATGGATGTGCCCCCATCCAGACTCACTATCCTCAGCTTTCGCTTTGGTTTCTTCTTCTGGACGGGTTGAGATGACCGTTGGAATGGGAAGATACCAGGATTGTTGACTGTTGAATGGTGGGTTGGCTGTGGCAGGTGGTGATCGGTAATATTCTAAATCTTCTTTCTCATTACTGGATGGAAACATGGTATGGTTTGAGGCTTGGTGGATTGTCGACATTATCGGTATGGATTTCTTCAAAGGACTGGAGATGTTTGAGGTGGTGGACGTGGTGTAAATAGATGGATAGGTTTTGAGGGGAGCCGTGCTGGAAATGGTGCTGTCTGATGATTGACATGGATTAGGTTGGTTGAAGATACCAGAAGCAGAAGTTGAAGGAACTGATGTTGCAGGTGATTGGCTGACAGTTGGGCAAGTTGAAGTTGGTAGGACGGGTGCTGAGCTTAGGCTTTTCGAAATTAGTGGGTTCGAAACCAAAGGCGTCACGAGGGCTGTTGCTGTTACCTCCATTGAGCTCAGTGCGATGATATTATTCTCAGTTGAGATTGATGAAAATTGTTCGTCTTCGTCAAGGTCAATGATCATTTGTTGGTCCATGGTTCCTTCAAATATCTGGTGACTTCCATGTAACTTTATTGGTTTTACCATCCGTTCCATGTTGTTCTCAACCAGGATACCTCTTGGAATTAGTACTGGAGATTGTATGGTCATCATTGGAGGAGTCGTCTCGTCCATGACTGGGGTACCGGGTGTTCTGGGGGTTTCGGATGTTGTTACTGTTGCTGTTGTTACAGTTGCCGATACCGGCCGCTTCCGTCTCTTTGGAGGTTTTACTATTGCCCGTGCCTTTTTTGTCACAAATGGAGACTTAGAACATTTGCCCTGATGTTTCATTTAGTTTTCCTCTCCTTCTATAGGCAGATGACACCACTGACATTCCACGGAAATGTCTGACGAATACATCAGGCAGTGCGTTTTGTGTCTTGCTAAGTTGTTCCTGTATTTATATCCTCTTCCACATATGCAAAAGAACTCGTTCCCGGTATCGTCGGCCATGGAGTAGCTGTAAAAGATGAATGATAAATTTACTTTTCATTCAAACTTATGCATGTCCTATTTATTGTCCATTTGTGCTCCGTTACTATTCTGTTCGTTTCCATGTCCTGGTCTGTTTGTCAATTGAATTTCCCAACGTCTGAAATTGATACCCTCATATGGTTTTAGTCTATCAAAATGTACTACTTTAGGTTTTGCATTGGGGCTCCGTTGTATCCGATACACTGTATCATCTAATTTGCTGATGATCTGAAAGGGGCCTTCCCAGTGGCAGGTAAGTTTAGGCGATAAGTTCTTTTTCCGGGCACTGTTGTACAGCCATACTGGATCACCAACTTGGTAGGGGCTACCATTTTTACAGCGATCATAATTCCGCTTCCTCCTCCTGGAACTGTTGGCTTGACACTTTCGGGCTCTCTCATGAGCAACTTCAATGCGCTCTGGCAACTCAGCAGCATATTCTATGTCATCGGTAGACTCCATCTCCTGTCGTCGTCCTGTCATCAGATCTAAGGGAAGTTCCACCTCACGCCCTAGTATTAGCATGTTTGGGGTTTCCTGTGTTGTATCATGAACTGAGCATCGGTAGGCCATTAGAGCAAAGGGAAGCTGTTCGTCCCAATTTTTCTGGTTTTTCTGGACCATCATTGC
>JAVTVY010034159.1:0-15166 GCA_036873755.1 Hanleya hanleyi
CGGCAAATAGCAACCAGCGACTTGGCCAGCGGAATCGTGGATTGAACATCAAAGGGACAGGCTATGATATTGGCTGCAGGCTAGGATATCTGATGTTGATTTATAAGTAGATGTACTTATATCTAATTGATGTGATAACTCTGAAGTACGATTGTAAATGACAACAGTAATTGTTGAAAATTGGAATAGGCCTCTACTAAATTATAATGGCAGTGAGCTGAAATATGTTCAGGTACGTGATCTTATTGTTTGATTCGCCACATCTGTGACATGCGAGTGGCTTTCACCGCTGTCATAGTTTCGCTTCAGAACCCAGTTGCAGTTTTGATTAACCAGTATCACTCGCGCGCACATCGATTGCGCAGCTTCCTTTGGGCATATCCGGTTTACATGTACACTTTATTTAAGTTTGTTCGTGTACTTTATATTTACGTTAAATTTAACGTCTTAACTTCCTATCGTTATTTATGTTAAAAAAATATTTATAAAAAAAAAAAAATAACTTTATATATAGGCCCTATTTATTTCGTTTTATATATATTTACAAAGGTTTTAACTATATATTTGTGTTTGACAATATTTTCACAAACGGCGACTTTATATTTTGGTTTTAACTCTATATATTTGTCGTTGACAATATTGTCACAAACGGCGCTTTATATTTTGGTTTTAACTCTATATATTTGTCGTTGACAATATTGTCACAAACGGCGCCTCATACGCAACTCTTGCACAGACAAAATATAAGCCGGAATGTACACGTGGTTAATGCGTGGGAGCGAAAAATAGTAACGTAATAATTTCATCATACGAATGAAAGCTTAACCCTATCTGGCCTGGGCTTTTTGGGACGTATCCTGACCTGGGGGGGGGGGGGTGGCGAATTATATTTCTTACCCCTTGAGTTAGGGAGCTGAAACTTACCACACTATACCCTTGGGTGAAGATCTACCAGAAAATGTAAAAAAATCCAAGATGGCCGCTTTGATGACGTCACAGTGACGCCATTTTCAAAAACGGCATTTTTTGGTCGATTTTTCGATCGGATTTTCCGAATTTTTTATTTGTGCAATTTCTCCGAAAAAACTGCATGATAAATTAGTAAATATTAATGTGATGTGAAATAAAATAGTTTTTGCCCACTTTTCGTCGCGAAAAAGCAGAAATTTTGAAGAAATATGACAAAAAACTCACTTTTCTGGTACACCACGTGGCCGCCATCTTGAATTTGCCCGTGATCCTCTGCTCGGAGGGTTATGCAAATACGCTCAAAATGACTCCAATATGATAAACTATAAAGTCAAGAAGTTTCAGCTCTCCATTTCTTGTTGTTCCGGAGATAGCGAAGAAAGTTTGGTAGGGGGGGCCATTTCGGCCCCCCCCCCCCCCAGGCCAGGTAGGGTTAATCTGCAAATCAAAAAAAAAAAAAAAAAAAAATGGTGTTGGCCCAACATAATATTTTTTTGTGTTGAGGGCTGAACAACTCCATAAAGTGGTGTTGAGAAAGGGTGCTCATCGATTCCAACGCCAAAGAAAATGGTGTTGGTCAACACCGATACAGCGTGTTGAGAGAATGACCCAACACCAAATTTTAATGCTGACTCAACATCAAATAATGGTGTTGGCTAACACCTAAAAAAGGGCGTTGAAAAGATACGACTCGACACAATTTATTGGTGTTGTGTTTAGCACAATAGTCAACACCCTTGTTCTGGCTGTGATGTACCGTACCATGGTTTCTATCAGAATACAATCCTTGCAATTGCATTTCGATTGCTATATTATGTATACAGGTAACAAACCCTAAAACCAGTTGCTTCTTATTTCTATATCAATTATATTTTGTGATATAGAAAATTATTCTCAAGTTCGCTCAATTCAACACTTTATAATTCAGATGAAAGCCCTGCTAATATATATATAGTCTGGTTGAAGTTAAATGTTCATTATAAATCACTGTCAGCATTCTTCGAATCTCCACATCCTTCAAGTCTATTCCCTATGAGGACATGTTCGAATTCCTATAGAAGTTCCAAATGTTGACACTCTTTTACATCATTTCATTTCATCGTGTGAATGAAAGCCAAGAATACTTGGATAAGTGTATGTACATGTACAAACATTTTCTCCGTATTTCCTCATTTCAAAACGCACATCTATGCACCCTTGTGAATCACTCAGCATTCATACGGTTATCGCCCTCTACATATGAGCAACAATATGAACACACGTTTATCACACTTTACGTGTTATGGTTAGTTTCTTTTAGCTCGAATGCTGTATTCTCCACACCGTGATTCTGATTGTTTCCTTTTAATTCGGATCCTTTATTCGACACAGCAATGTTATGGTTGGTTTCTTTTAATTCGAAAGCTGCATTCTCCACACCACTGGCGGGTTCTCCGTGGTATCGGTAAACCCCAGCACTCATGAGGTCTTGTGAGGATATCTTGCGCCCTTTTCTACGCCCGGTTTGAGGAGGACGTTCCGAGACGCCGACAGAATGTGCTCCTTCGGCGACGGTCAAGTAAGTTGGCTCACTGTTGCGTTTTGCCCTAATAGACGAACTGGAAGAAGGTTTCAGTGAATTACGTGCACCATTGGATTCCGCACGTGGAGGACAACTCGTTGATTGGCTTACCACTTTATGCTTATAAGACCTACCCTCGAACCCATTTAGTATAAAGAAGTCCGGATCTTCTATGGAAGCATTCGCTACTTCAAGCTGTCCATTCCTCTTGAGTTCCGAAGCCAGTAATTTTGCTCTCTTCTTTTCCTCGAGTCTGGCTTTGATTTTCTTTCGATCTCTGTAAAAAGAGAAAATTACAAATGTCATATATACACGAAAAGAATCTGTGAATAATAATGTTGAATAGTCGCAGCTTGACATGGATACAGAATCTCAGGAAAGAATGCGATGGATTTTATTTTCAGTTTCTGGATATTGAATAAAATTATGGGTAAGTCCATCGATTTAAACAATAAAACTGCAAGGCCTGGGTCAAACTATAGGTTCGTTGATTGATGAAATCTTCTCAGGGTGAACAACATTGATACCTTCTTCCAACCTAGACATGCTTCGAGTATACCTCATTTAGTACGAAAGGACTTGTATAAGCTTGACAGAAATGAATTTTCTAACATACAATGTGCGTCACGTATGTGCTGCACTGAAGCGTATTTGAAACAAAAGATAGCTTTCTTTGTCTAGTACGCTATATTCTACTGACATGACATTTGGAGGGGATCCGCCCCGGAAAGTTAGAATGTGGTTATCAGTTTCATGAATTGCCATAATCAACGTTTCAGACTTAGCTGCACTGTCAGAACTACTGTGTACATATTTGTATACAATCCAGTGTGTACATTCGTATGTACACGGATACTCTGTACCATTGGTTCAAATATATTGTATACAATCAGTGTGTATATATCTGTGTACATATTTGTATACAATCCAGCGTGTACTCTGTACCATTAGTTCAAATAAAATGTATACAGTGTGTATATTTTCTGGTTATCTCCGTTGCTTGTCAGAGAATTCTGAATCGCAGAACGTATCTGTATAATCATTTCGAAATACCTTATTTCAAGCACAATCTTATATTTTTGTATAATATCAAGAAGACATCATGGACTGCTCCTGGCTGATTACATTATTGGGTTTCGGCGTAGAAATTTTTACGAGGGTTTAAATCATGGCGAACACCAACTAGCCCTCTATCCATGTTGACCCATTGTGAATACAATATAATGTCATGTGGTTGTTTATTCATAAATGATGGAAAGGAAGCTGAATATGAACGGTATGTATAGTCACATTTAGTCCTTCAAATACAGGTTCTTCTCAGAGCTATTCAATTACAGGCGTAAGGGAATATAACTCGCATCATATTGTACACATTAGTGTGTACATTTGTTAGGCTCACATTCGTGTGTGTATTTTGTACACATTAGTGTGTACATCTTACTAATATGTACATCTAGAATATACATTTTGTGTAGAAAAAGTACACATTAGTGTGTAAATTTTTTACACACCGCTGTGAATGATAGTTTTTGCCAAAGTGACTGTCTGCAAAAAGGACAGTTTGTATACACACCAGTTTTGAGAGTGTGATAGATAACCTGGATACCAAGCCAGATCCGCGATATATCTTATAGGCCGTTGTTATTAACCCTGAAGCAGAATGTTGCCATGCAGTGTTATCTGTTTCTTCATTATCTGTTCAGAGAGTAATATTGTTTGAGAGTTCTGCAAAGATGAACTATGTAGATGAGACAAAGCTCAACACGCCTCCAGATATGTAATTCTCATGTGCCAGAGTTAATTATAAACAGCGACATAATCCTTGACGTTCTATAAGATATATCGCGGATCTAGGCTGTGTAAAGGTCGCGGCTAAATCTTCTACATGTTACCAATAGTGTTGTACCCCTAGGGGCCTCGTGATATTCTATCAAACCCATTATTCTCAAATATATGGTTTCCCCGAGACAAAAACAAACATAATTTGCCTTAATGCAACATAATTTTCGCTTTCTGAAAAGATATCTAATAGAAGATAACGGGCTTATGAGTCAATAACAAGCGGTCATTATGCCAATTTTTCAAACCGAAAGATTTAAGTATAACCTATCATGTTGGGCCAATTTTGAATCTACTTTAATACATATCCCTAAGATCAATATTTGATGATCAAGTTTTAAATGGCGTCCAGGTCATCTGAAAGCTCATACTTTTTTGTTATTCGTATAGTTCAAAGCACTATTCTTAGTTGATTGCGCAAATTTATCAAAACTGAAGGGTCTACCATCATAGCCAAACACCTTGCACCCATTTTGAATCTATTTGCTTACTCTACAGATTAAAGATGATGGCGATCATACGGAGCCATCCGGATATTCGTGTTTTTCCATGCTGTACTCGTATAATACAAGGTATTATTTTTAGTCAGGGCACAAACTTGTATGGATTGAACAGAATAACTCCACTGCTTATAAATTATGCCCAATTTTATTCTGCTGTCATAATCTTCAACTGAGAACACAACTGTTAAATTCAAAATGGCGACCATGTGGGTTCATCTGAGACTCGTATCTGTCTGTTTATGGACCTAGTTTGGCTCTATTCTTATAATCACCAGCTAGAAAAATTATTGGAGAATTCAAGTTGGCGGACATATGGAGTCATCCGAATCTCATTCAACTTGATAAATGGTATTCGTCAAACCCAAAGGGGTTATCTTTAGCTTGAAACAGACATTTCCTAGAAATGAGCTGTGTCACCCTATGTCTGGTCATCTCAGGTCAATTGTTGAGTATTTGCATAATCTTCGACAGGCAACATAATGGTTATTAAGCCTGCCTTAAACCCAACATTACATACAACTTATTCATCGTTCACAGTACTAATTGTTACCAATGGTCGTAACTATTAGTACTGTGAGCGTTAATTTTATAACCGATTTTTCATTTGATCCCACATGGCAGTGTGACTAACGTCACAGGACCTACGAAGTAGGTAGGCATTAGGGCATGGCTATCCACTCGTAACAAAAAAATGTCATCGAAACTTTTTAAGCGGTTTTCATGTTCTTAGCCGGCCGTCTACTACCTCTGGAACGAAAGAACAATGACAGCTGCAACATCGCGACTGCATAGCCTGTCATATCTGGTCCTTTATCATCTTATTTGCATGACCTTCCGAGCGGACCATAGTGGGTAAATTCAAAATAGTGGTCTATACGTTGTGACTCAAAACGTTGCGTTTTATCATTTGTCTTCAAACTTACTGCCCAAAATTATTTTACTTCAAACAAGATAATCATTTACCAATTTTTGCCTATTAATGCGGGGAAAATTGCATAAATAAGAAAATAAAACAAATCTGACTCAACAATCGAACAGAAAGTGATTTTTAGAATACAACGTCACTGTGGCGTCACCAACGAATTGTTTTACAATTTCCGTTAGGGTCAATCTAGGTAAACCAAGATGGTAAATCAGGGGAATACCATCTAGACGTAACGCTATGAAAATTTCGTGCGAAATGTTCGCAGATATTTTACGAGATCCCATAATAAGCCAATCACGAAAATTTCTGCCTTTTCTCTCTGACAATGATTGACGTTTAGTTCACGGAGATTAACATCTTCGTACAGCACAATCTTTTGATATTTTCTGCCCGCTATAAAGCCAGACTTTTCGGTCAGAGTAAACTCTTTGATATTAAGTACGGTTTACCAAGCATACTGTCTGGGAATGATGCCATAGTTGGATACTGTTTCCCGATAATGTTTATATATTAGTCCACTTGCTACCGCGTGTAATTACTGTGGGTGTGATTTTAAGATTGTTCCACTAAGCTATCCACCTGATTGACTAACAAATGTAGTTTCAAATTCGCTCGGGGTTTATATAGCGCTGAAATCAGATATAATATTCCGTGGTATTATATCTGAGTTTTGCGTTAGTGCTTGACCCCAAAATATATTTTGGAAAGTTTCAACCCTCCGCCCCCCCCCCCCCGCCGCCTCCCACCCCCCTCCCCCCAGCCCAAGTAGTTCTGTGAGAATTGATGTGCTAAACATGTTAAACAGTACTAACAAATTGTACTGTGTGTTTGTGCATGTAGTACAAGCTGCATAGGAGAAACTATATTAATCGTTTTTTTTTCATATAATATATCAAGAGTCATATACATGCACATGGATTTTAGATACATCTAAAATATTGTTTCGCACAATTTCATTGATAAAGAATGGGACACCATTATCATTATTATTAGTTAGAAAATTGGTAAAGGGTAAGAAACACACACTTTTACTAATCCTATGAGAGATAAGCCCCCTTGGTCAGATAAAAGTATACAGTGGTAGGTGTACATTTTTGTGTATCTCTGCCACATAATCACAGTGTACTAAAGGTACACAGTTCATTGTGTACAAAAACGTATACAGTATCACATGGTAACCGGGTGTGCCAGATCACCTCGATCGCTAAAGGTGCATCGCTATCATTGTTGGCATTGACAGACGCATCTCCACAACGTCAAGGTTTCTATGTGTGAGCCAATACCCATGGTTTTAGCGTTGGCAGCCACAGTTCCTTGTCCGTTAAGGAATAAACAACGCCGGATGGCAAGTAGTTACAAATCGTTACACCTGTAAATGTGCTCAATTAAATACTTCATGCGCGATTAATCGCTTCATTTTTTTTATGGTATATATCTTGTGTGATGATATGGTGCTTTATGGGCGACGACTGTGTGCCTGTATGATAACATGTGACCATAAAATTGATCGATTCGATAATAGCCGTACCCACACATATATATATATCTAAACTAATATCGAGAACTACAGCAAATTGCGATGAAATGTCATCGGCAGGCTGTGATTGCCCTTCAAATATTGACAGACCTGATAGTTATATATTCTTAAGCATCCAATGTACATAAACCATATCGAATTTCCTGAGATGTTGCTTCCGCATGATCTTGATCGATTCCAATTCACCCTCAATCTGCATGAACAGCTTGATGTTTATCTTTGATACTATCCCTTGACAGATTAGTAATTCTATAGATTGATAGATTTAATATCCTCCGATCAGTATTCCCTTTGTCACATTTGATACCTGAACTTGACTCAGAAAAAAACGTCTTATTTTCAAACAAGGTCTAATGGGAGTAAAATGGAGTATATTATTAATACTCTGCTTCCAACCAAGAAAGGAACATTGAAAGACTCCGAATACCTCAATCGTGTAGACCCAAAACAACTTGCGTGTGGTGGTGTTCAGAGTATAAGGTGGAGTACAGGGTATTAATGTGGCGTACAGGGTATAAGGTGAAGTAAGGATATAAAGTGGAGTACAGTACAGAGTATAAGGTGGAGTACAGGGTATAAGGTGAATTACAGGGTACAACGTGGGGTACAGAGTATAAGTTGGAGTACAGAGTATAAGGTGGCGTACAGGGTAAGGACGAGTACAGGGTTTAAGGAGGAGTACAGAGTATAAGGTGAAGTACAGGGTATAAGGTGGAGTACAGGGTATAAGGTGGAGTACAGGGTATAAGGTGGAGTACAGGGTATATGGAGGAGTGCAGGGTATAAGGTGAAATACAGGGTATAAGGAGTACAGGTTATAAGGAAGAGTACAGGGTGTAAGAAGGAGTACAGGGTATAAGGAAGAGTACAGGGTATAAGGTGGAGTACAGGTATAAGGAGGAGTACAGGGTATAGGGTAAAGTACAGGGTATTAAGGTGGAGTACAGCGTATAAAGTGAGGTACAGGGTATAAGGTGGAGTGCAGGGTATTAAGGTGGAGTACTGGGTATAATGTGAGGTACAGGGTATAAGGTGAAGTACAGGATATATGGTGAAGTACAGGGTATTAAGGAGGAGTACAGGGTATATGGTGGGGGTACAAGGTATAAGGAGGAGTACAGGGTAACAATCCTAATTCTGAGGCTGGTTGGCACGGTCATGCTTTTTTATTAAAAACAAATTTGTTTAAATTATGAATTTTATTTTTCAAGCCGGTAACCTTGACGATGCCAAATTCCCCAAACAATTTTTCTGTGATAGGGCAGACAGTTACAGTATTTAATAAGATGAATTGGACTGCTTGCATCCTCCGGACGGCGATCGTGCATAGAAAAATGCGGTCAATTTAATAATGATGGAAATGAAAATTCCATGCACCACGTACAATATAATAGGCTACAGCATCCGGTTGTATCATCCGCCGGTGACTGAAGGCTGTTTAGCTCTAGCCAGAATAAGAAGATTATCCGGCACACCTGATCACAAAGTTTGATTATAAATCGTATATAATCATCTGTGACATGTGTTGAGGTATTGACGGGTGTATGTAGATGTATAGAGGAAACATTATATATTTATCGATTATTCCCAGGTTGCTGCAGATGTTTCTTGCATCGTATGAATTGACAAAAACGCAATCGGTAGAAGGTGGATAATACTTCAGAAAACAGCACGCCAGGTAGGACCTACATGTGTGCCTACTGAATTAGCTAATTAATTAATAAGGTATTGAAGCTCCAATTATCCTCCATATTGTACATTTGTATAATTTTGGTGAAAAAATATTTGCTGGAATTTGAAAGGTGACAGTTTGATCTTCAACATTTCATTATCCGTGACAAGATTATTCACTGGTTGAGTCGAGATCACTATAACCTGGCCGCACATCATCATCCCATTCTTTGTTGTTGTTGTTTTTTTTTTTTTTTTTTTTTGGTTGTTGTTTTTTTTGCAAGACCAGGTACCGACATACAAAATTTGAAAAGAATCCGTTCAGTTTTGCAGAAGTTGTTGTCCGAATACGAAGTCAGTGGAAAGTAGGGCTAAGTTATACATATTTGAAGATCCACTTCTAGAAGACTGGTATATGAGAAAAAAAATAACTAAATATAACTAATGGCAGGTCAGATCCGAAAGTCTCATCGCAAAGGCACAACTAGACTGAACAAAGACCATAACCTGTCAGTTTCATGAGATACGGCTCGGACAGACGGAAAGACGGACGGCTTGGGCTATAACAAAGCATAGCAAAGCAACATAGCAAAATCATCAAGTGATTCAAGAATCTCAAACTTTTGAAGTAGAACGTTCGAAAATAGAGACTCGTTTCATATAAAGACTAGATATGCATTCAAAATCAAACAACTGTATACCAGTCGATTTGACGACCAATACATTTACATGTTTGTGATCCTAGAGTCCCAAGCTCTTAAATAACATGGGCAATCATATTGATCATCTACACAGGTCTAACAATAGAACGACAGATGCTAGCAGCTGTGTGGAAGTCCGCTCACGGGGATAAAACACGACGGGATGTGCTTCCAAGAATAATGAACGGTTATTGTGATTTATACACGGATCAGGTCAATGAAGCATCAACCTTCTTAGCAACGATCACCATTCGCGACCGCTCGGTCGATTCCGTCGAAATCATCGGACCTCGCGCTTTAATTTCCGGCGGCGCAGCGCCGCCGGATTTCTGAATTCGCTAAACATGGGAGCGGCCATCTTGATATTGGATGAGTAACAGGTGTTTTCTCGAGCCATACTTCACCGACGTGCCGTGGATTGATCCAACTGATATCATCGTAAAACGACAGGATTATATCACCCGTTCGTGGCTAACACATCAATATTAATTCTTTTATATGAATTCATCGAATAAATGTCATCTAGTACTATTTTATTAATTTATGGCTGAGAGACCAAGTCGATGACCATACTTGATCAAGTTATTCACCTGTACCATGTGTACTTCTGCAGCAAAATGTTTGAGATTGAACTGCGAGTTACTAAAAACTCGAAACAGTATAACACGCGGATCGGATTGATGTGTAGAAAAAGTCGATCTAGGCTTAATTTACAATGACCTACATCAATAAAGAAATAGTGGCTTGATGATGGGTCCCATATAATGCCACAACGCGAACTCTTACATCAGGCTGTGTGAAGTGACTTAATACGTCAACCAGAGAACATTACTTTTAAAGTCCTAGTTTGATATGCGGTTCATGTGCACATTTTGCCAGCAAGCACTTAAACTTCCGGCTAACCCCACACTTTCCAGATGGGTCCTTGCGCGAACTACATTAGCCAAACCTTTAATGAAAACAAACAAATTGACGTTTTTTTTCTAACCATAATGGTGCATCGTGACCTGTATTCACCAGTTGCACACGTAATCGGCTTGTAATACGCAGATTATAAGCTGCAAACGTTTCCGCCGGCATTGATGCATCTGCATCAATAAGTTTTCTTGTGGTGTAAGGTTTCAGCTGTAAACCTTGATCAGTCGCAAGTGTTGCACAGCAAAAAATGAAGGATGTGAGTAGTATATATTACTGATTTCGAGTCATATTTTTCGGGCGGACGAAAGTGGCGCAGGTTATTTGCCTATGTGAAATGGCTAGAAATGGCAAATCGGGAACCCTCAAAATTTGACAGAAGAGTTCCAATTTAGGGGGAGGTAACTCCGGATCACTATAGTTCCGACAAAGGGTCCCTGGGCATGTATTCTTCCGCGGTGATGCGGTCGCGGGGAAAAAGCTTCCGCGGAGAAAAAGTAGTCCCCAGGCTTCAAATACGCTGCATGGTCCGATTGGGTCGAGTGAGGTATCAAAGTGAAGCATTCGTGAAGGGGCATCCAGTCATGGGTGGGTGCATGTAAAATTAGGATTTTTTCCCGAAACTATAAAAAGCGAAACACGGACTGTACCCCTAAAATAGGGGAAAACACCTATCAACCCTAGCCAAAAGGGCTAATATCGGTCCACGGGCTTATTGGGACCTGCCTATCAAGTCAATGGGGTGGGTGCATGTAAAATTAGGATTTTTTCCCGAAAATATCAAAAGCGGAACACGGACTTTACCCCTAAAATAGGGGAAAACCCCTATCAACCCTAGCCAAAAGGGCTAATATCGGTCCCAGGGCTTATTGGGACCTGCCTATCAAGTTAATGGGGTGGGTGCATGTAAAATTAGGATTTTTTTTCGAAAATATAAAAGGCGGAATACGGACTTTACCCCTAAAATAGGGGGAAACCCCTATCACCTCTAGCCAAACGGACTAATATCGGTCCCCGGGCTTATCGGGACCTGCCTATCAAGTCAATAGGGTGGGTGCATGTAAAATTTGGATTTTTTCCGAAAATATAAAAAGCGGAACTCGGACTTTACCCCTACAATAGGGGTCTGTATTATACAATATAAGGGAAAATGCCTGTATGGGGTATAGGGATGGTCATTTTTTTGTGGGCTTTACTATGGGTTGTGGGGTCTCGTGTTTCTCGTCTCGCCGAGAAAAACACAATGGGAGGGGTCCCGGAGCGAATCGGTGAAATTATTGGGAAAAGTCACCGAGGTCTGTATATAGGCTCATATAGCTCCATACTGGCTATATGGGGGTATAGGTTCAACCTGAGAAATTCACACATGTTCATTGTGATATGGGTTGTTTGGATTTGTTTTTCACGTCTCGTCATTTAGAACACGATGGGAAGGGTTTCGAAGCGAAACGGTGAAATTTTTGGAAAAGTACCGGGTAGGTGTGGATAGGCCCATATAGCTCCATACTGGCTATATGGGAGTATAGGTTCAACCTGGGAAATTCACATACGTTCATTGTGATATGGGTTGTTTGGATTTGTTTTTCACGTCTCGTCATTTAGAACACGAAACGGTGAAATTTTTGGAAAAAGTTCACCGAGGCCTGGGTATGCCCATAGGCCTATACTGCATGGCTATGGGGTATAGGCCCATACGGGGTGGACGTTTTGGGGCCTAGGTGAGCCCCTAATGATCCTATGGTGTCGTATGAGGTCTTATTTTGAAGCTCTCGCGGAGGAGCATCCGACTGGACTGATAGTTCGTCCGTTTTCAATATTCTGCGCATGCGCAGTCAGGCCCGTAGTATAGAAAGCAGGCATTTTGGGGGGTATGTGGGTGTGTGTTTGGGGTAGAGATGGACCGCTATGGGTCCGAATGGGTCGTGGAAGGTGTCAAAGTGAGCTTGTGTGGGGTAGAGTCAGAATGGCGTGTTTTTAAATGCAAGTCGCGTCAATCTGCGCATGCGCAGTTGGTTGTAGTAAGTAAAGTGGCCATTTTGGGGCAGTGCAGGAAGGTATTTGGTGTCGAGATGGACCATCCTTGGTCCGAATGCGTCCTGGGAGGTGTCATGTTGTAGCTCTCGGGGTGTACAGCCCCATTTGAGGGATGTTCCCGTTATCTGTGATGTCATCGGTGACGTCATCAGTACGAGTAGTAGCGAAAGTGGGCATTTTAGGAAAGTGCAGGAAGGTATTTGGGGTAGAGAGGGACCATCCTTTGTCCGATTGTGTCTTGGGATGTGTCATCTTGTAGCTTTCATGGTGTACATCCCAATTTGAGGGATGTTCGCGTCATCTGTGACGTCATTGGTGACGTCATCAGTACGAGTAGTAGCGAAAGTGGGCATTTTGGGGCAGTGAAGGAAGGTATTTAGGGTAGAGGTGGACCATCGTTGGTCCGAATGCGTCGTGGGAGGTGTCATCTTGTAGCCTTCGGGGTGCAGACCCCGATTTGAGGGATGTCCACAGCATCTGTGACGTCATTGATGACGTCATCAGTAGGAGTAGTAGCGAAAGTGGGCATTTTGGGGCGGTGAAGAAAGGGATTTGGGGTAGGGATGGACCATCCTTGGTCCGAATGCTTCGTGGGGGGTGTCACCTTGTAGCTCTCGGGGTGTAGACCACAACTTGAGTGATTTCTTTGTCATCTGTGACGTCATTGGTGACGTCATCAGTACGAGTGGTAGCGAAATTTTGATTAGTCGTCCAATACATATGGAATGATGAGGGACTCGAGTTAATCTCTATATGTACAGACACCACCACACACCAACAATACAACCACACACACACACGCACAGGCACACACACACTACCACACACCACCACCAACACCACCACCGCTCGTCAACGGTGGTGGTGGTAGCTCCCGTGGGTCGGAGCTCCGGAGCTCGGAGCTCCGCTGTATTATACAATCGGATAGCGGTTGTCTTGAATAACAACAAGTTCAGCAATGTTCATGCAGTTTATTATCCCCAATGTTACATCATACCCAGGCTGGGGGAGCCGCCCTGGGTAGGTTTAGTATGTTCGCAACAAAACAAATTGAAATATAAAACACCATGCTTTATTATTTAATGCACCGTCACATTAGGTATAAGTGTTTACTGAGCCCTATTCAACGATCAGCATGTAGACATATAGAGTATGTACGTATGTATGTTATGGTATTCATCAGTGCATGGGTGAAGCATTCAGCCGATGGGGTGGTCGGTCAGCTTGGTAACGAAAAACGTGACATTGGCTCTCCACTGTCCACTTGGTGTTGGGACGTTGTTGTTGGACCCATTCCAAGGCATCCACGGTGTCCAGTTTCTCCAGCATCGTCTCTAGCGACACCCTATCCGTGATGGTAAACGATTGGTCAAATACCCGGATGTTACTGCTCGGGTAAAAGTATCGGACTTGGTCTGTCACCTTATGCTGCAGCACATAACCAAACGCCAGATTTAATTTGAAGGACGTAGTTTGATCGTTGAAGATGGCTTCCACGTAGCTGCGTAAACGGGCCAGGTCGGTCAGTCGGAAATTGTAGATATCTTGAATAGGGCGATAACGGTGGAAACAGTGCCGTATCATGGGCCAATGGGGCCGATAGATGTCACTCACTGGATGGTCTTCGTGTAACAGATCGTTAGGAACATTTATGGGTTCATCCGCGAAGCGTACTTTGCTCTTCACGTCGTACAAAATCTGACCCAAGGTCTTGTCGTCGAAATTTGACTGTTGAATTAGGGCGACATCATCATCATCGGCCCTCGTGCGGTGGGTGGGAGTTCCCGCTGTCTCGATACAGTTGCCTACGGGCTCCTCTACCTGCAAACTTGGCTGCGGATCAGGGTGTTGTGTACGTTGGTGTCGCAGCAACAGACTGGGCAGTTTGAAAAGTCGGCCACATTCCTCGCATAGATGCTTGGGTGCCCCATGCACTGTCCGTTCATGACACCGTAGACTGTCCAGGCGAATAAATAGTTTCCCACACGTCTTGTAGCTATACCGGGTGGTTCCGCCGTGCTTGGTGGCTTCATGGCGGCGCAAGTCGTGCAGACGAGTAAACGATTTGGAGCACGTAGTACAAGTGAACATCTTGGTGATTGACAGAGTGTCTGATGGAACGGCCAGGCCGCTTCCCTTTTATAGCACGCTAGCAGGTGATCTATTTTTAGCACACCCACTTCAAGTACCTACAAGTCGAGGACCGAGAAGTACTGGTGTACGACTGAGCCACATTGCGTTCCTGTGTCTGTTTGTGTTTGAGTCCAATCGTGCACCATGTCGAATTACGTTCTCTCTGAAAACTTCCTCTCATCGCATCAATATGCTCAGACGCATTCAATATAAACACAACCAAGAGACATCAATACCAACAGGCGCATTGCGTAATACACGTTTTATTATCCTCACAGCACCACCACCACCACTACCACCACCACCACCTAGCGTTGCCGCCGTCAACGATCAGCGTATAGACATATAGAGTATGTATGGCATGTTATGGTATTCATC
>JAVTVY010034160.1:0-15487 GCA_036873755.1 Hanleya hanleyi
CTCTCTATACTCCGGTGATAGGCTCGATTGTAACCACTCACAAGTTTCGGGAGAACATCGATATACCGCCTTGTATTCTTATAGGTGAAATATTTATACATACGGCCTTTGAATGTCCTGTTGAACCTTTCCACCACGGAAGCCTTGGTCTCGTTGTACGTATGGAAGAAGAAGACCTTCTGTTTCTTGAGAAAGGCTTGGAACAGTCTGTTGAGGAATTCCGTGCCTTCGTCGGTTTGCAAATACAAAGGTTTGCGCCCGGTCTTGAAGATGTCTTTGAACGCCGCTATGAGATTCGCCCCCGTTTTCGTCCGGATGGGCACCACCCACGCATACTTGGATAGGATATCGATGCACGTCAAGATATGCCGATTCCCATCGTTGTGTTTGGCAAAGGCGCTCATATCGACCAAATCCGCTTGCCACTGGGCATCTATTCCTCCCACGATGACCCGGTTCCGTAGAAAATGGCGACGGACAGATCGATGTAAGGTATAGGTGTCTTGTTTTCTTAACCAATCTCGGACTTGGGCGCGTTGTATCCCCTGGGGTTTGGCCGCTCGATAGAGAACCGACAATGCACTATAGGCCGCCGGACTGTCGGGACTGTAGTATGAGTTATCCAACACCTTCTCCCAGCGTTTCATGGAGACAAATGATGATGGACCCTGGCTCTATCGTTTATTTATAACGGGTATATCTTGGGCCGGAGTTTCTTTCTGATTTTCTTCGTGGGCTTCCACAGTGTCCATGGTAAATGATCAGTTCAACTCGTCTGATGACCGCTTGATAAGCACTTGATCCACATCTGCCACGGCATCTTCCAATGCAGACCACAGGGCATGAAATGTTTTTTTCAGTCCACCTGTCACATGTGACAGGTAAGGTTTTTTTCTACCTGTCCCACCCAAAACTTACTTGTACACAAGTTTGTCAAAATTTCTATATGCTGATCGAATTATGTTTAAACGATGAACGCACCGGGATGTTTTGATGAGAAAACTATCTATTTTAGTCCTGAGGATTTTATTTTTAATGCCCACTCACCAAATTTCTGATTTCTTGAGTTTTAAAATGTTTTTATTACCTCATGTAGTAAGAACACAGAATGACAAATAATTCATTAATTAGTTTTGATAATTGCTAGGCAAATGATAAATAATTACTCTCCCTGGTCAAATGATAAATAACCTATTACCAAAAAAAAAACCAAACCAAAAAAACCTCGCACAATCTAGCTTTCCCCAGTAGCCTACCATTCATTTTCATTTCTAATTTGTTTTTTGAAATGTCACTATGATGCACGATGACAGAAGCACAGATATGTATAAAGTTATTAGCATTTTGTGTTCATGGAATATACCAGTGAACGTACGGTGATTGAGAAGCACAACACAACCAACCTCATGTCTGGTTAGTGTCGCCCCTGTCAGGCTATTAGAATACATTCTCTAGATCAGCTTCACGTTTGTAATGTTTAAAAAAAAATTTAATGATATGGTAACATTGGAATTCTTTAGCAGTAGACCGAATGGAATTTGTTTCAGTAAACTTGAGCACATTTTCCTAAGTCAGCTTTCCTGCCGCAATGCGTACAGTTTGACAGACATCCGTCGATAACCTTCTTTTACTCGTTTGTCTGACATCTGAGCGTAGGTTCCCGATCTGTTCACTGTGACCTTTGATCTGAAGAATATCCGTGACTTGAAATATACCTCGGCGGCTGCCGATCTCCAATGGTCTCTCCAACAGTGTAAGCAAATCTGGAGCGTTGAGGTCTGATCGAACGTCGACGCTTGCCGAAGCATAACGAGGCTAAATTTATTTTTAGCTCTAAAGCATGGCATGCTCTCAGCAGAAGTTGAGACATCGTTTAACAACAACAACAAGAAGTTTTTCTTGCTTCGGGCGTTAGTAAAGATCAACGTTTATGAATCCCTGCAATGTTTCACCTGTCGCATGCGACAGTCATTTATTTTTTTTACGTGTCGCACATAAATACTACCTGTCATCGACAGGTGGACACCCGAACATTTCGCGCCCTGAGACCATAGGTCAGGGTGAAGGGTAAAATGCACTGTACCCCCATCTAGCCGAGCCAATTGAGCAAAAAAAGGGCCGCGTCGGATGTACACATCGTGACACAAGTGGATGAGGTCGCCGTCCAGTTCACCAGACAACACCCGTTTGAATTTGGTCCAGCCCTCTCGGGACAGACGGATGTGAGCCGGGCACGGTTGTGTAGGATCCGCATCACAGATGTCTCCCACCTCCTCCATGATATCGACCTTATCCGCATACACGTGCAGGAAAACCTCGGGGGTCAAGCTGAGATACGCCAGTATTATATGCTCCGCCATGGTCAGTACGTGAATGGTACCAGAGTTGACTGTCTCTCGTATTTATAGGGAGAACCCCGTGAGATCAAAGGATCAGGTGGTCATATCACTGGGCTGACTGAGTCTAACCGGGTAATCAATGGCATCGTCGTCGGGTTCATGGCTAGACAGTTGTTCATTGGGTTCTGCCGCCGATTCTCTCAGGGCACGAGCCCACTCCAACTCGTCTGATGATCGCTCGTCTGGTGTAAACAGCTGGTCCACGATAGGCACCACTTTCTCGAAGGCTATCCACAGATCGGGGTCTAGGGTGAAGCTTCGCGTAGGATCTTGGTAGCGGCCCAGGCGTGGGAAGAAGGGTGCACGGTATACGTAGATGGCATTGTCTATGTGGATGAGGTGTCCATCGAGCTCGCCGCTCAACACCCGTTTAAATTTGGTCCAGCCGTCACGGTGTAGCGTAACCGTATTCGATACGGTCTCAGCGGGCGACCAGCAAACATCTCCACGATCTTCCACGAGGGTGACTTTATCTTCATAGACGTGTAACCCCACCCGGGGTGTAAGGGGCAGGATGGCTCGTAGGACGGGTGACATGCTTGATCCAATGACGATCGTTGAATGACACACACTCTGTCTGACCCTCGTATTTATAGTCCCACTGTCAATACCACAGCGCCAAGGTCAATAGGGCACAAACTATTGTGAGGCCAACCAGCCGTCGCTGGTTCCGCGGTGAGCGCTCGTGGTCCATAGCCCGAGCATCAAGTATGGCTGTCATAGTCCAGTAGTGGTGAGTGATGCCACACCTCTCCATCGAGTGCACTCTGTCGAGGACCGCTTCTGTGAACTCGTTCAGGATCTGGCGTCGCCCCTCGTTGTCGTCGCCATCTGCAAACATGGACCGAACCACTGCTCGGTAACCCGTGAATGAATTCACCGCGGTGGCATGCTGTAAAATGCGAGTGGCATAGGGCTGGATCTCCGTCATGGCTCTGCAACCGTAGAAATGAAGGTGTGGGATCCAGAGGGACGTGTTTTATAGACCAGGTCACACATGCGCGCCTAGACGTCGGGTGTAGTCCGTGATACGTACTATTCTGATGGGTTATGTGGCTCCTATAGAGATAGTACCTTATCGACAATGGGGACTACTTGTTCCAAAGCCGTCCATAGATCCGGGTCCAGGGTAAAACCACCTCGCTTCAGACAGAGGAGTCGAGCAAAATAGGGACCGCAGAAAATGTAGACGTCGTCACACAGGTGAATGCTATCACCGTGCAGGTCACCCAACACCACCCGTTTCAAGGTAGTCCATCCTTCCGGCGACAAAGAGACGTGCGATTTGGGTTCAGTCGTACACCAACACCTAAGTCCGCTATCGATGAGGTCCACTCGTTTGGGGTACAACAATAGGGTGCAGCCAGGTGTAAGCCTCCGGGTAGCCACAGTCCCTTCTTTCACCTCGGGGTGTAGTAAGTCATCCACCTCGGGGAGTACATCTTTCAGTGCCATCCATAAGGGTGGACAGAGTGTGATATAGGGACCTCCACTCTGTTCCAACCGGGGAAAAAGGAATCCTCTCCAGCAGTGCGTATGTGCACACCGACTTCCACGTGCATGAAATCCCTTTCGGGGTCTTTTCCCTGTAACAATCGTGTCAATAGAGTCCAGCCTGATAGCGATAACAAAATCTTCACCTTCTGCGGTGCGTCTTGAACCAGCTCCAGGTGATCGTCGTTGACGATCAGGGTGACGTCGGACGTCAGTTGGAATAACGCAAGCTCTGTTCCGCTCGCTGCCATGGTGGAGAATGAAAAGCGAACGGTGAGAGAGGTGGCTTTATAGTGTACCTGTTGGGTAGGGTTTTATACACCGTGCGTGGCACTTGTTAAACTCGCTTGCGCCATAAGGTCAATGCTAAATTCGACCTTATCTCACCCGGATGTAAAAATGACGTCACTTCCGGTTGGGTTGAATGAGGCGTGACATTTGTACATGTCTAGACTTGTCTGTGTGTGTGTTGATGAACTGGGGTTTTTCCCCACAATGGCGTTCACCTTCGGGTGTTTCCGGTCAACGTAGCCGCCATTTTCTCACAATGGCGGTCACCTTCGAGTCTTTCCGGTCAACGTATCCGCCATTTTCGGACAACCCGCGCACTTCCGGAGAACGCGCGCGCGCGCTGCGGATCGGGAAAGTTGGAGGTAGTGTGTTTGAGCATTCACCCCAACCGGAAGTGACGTAATTTTTACATCCGGGTGAATTCACCCAAACCGGAAGTGACGTCACACACTTGCGCAACCCCAGTACATCAACACACACAAACAAGTCTAGACATGTACAAAGGTCACGCCTCTTTCAACCCAACCGGAAGTGACGTCATTAGAATGGAGCCAAAGGTAACCCATCCGTGTCCAGAAAACATTACCCGGGTGTACAAGAACCCGGATGTAGGCGCGGACGTAGGCGAAAGCACACTGTGAGTACCCCAATTCGATTGGCTGATTGTTCGACCGCTGATTGGTTCTTTTTCTCGACCGCTGATTGGCTCTTTTTCTAGACCGCTGATTGGTCCAAATGGACCTGCCCATCCTTCCCAGGTTCATTTACAATCCCCTTTTTGGGGTTCAAGCTCTGAATATAGCGATGCCGCAACATTGTCTCATTGAATATAGAACCTTTTGACTTGGATGTCACCTTTTGTCACGCGCGCGCACTTCCGGTGATGACGTGCGCGCGCGCTGCGGCCGGAGAACCCGCGCGCGCGCGCACTGGGGGGCCGAGGCCCGCCGGGGCGGGCCGCGCCGGGGAAAAACCCCGGAGGTTGAACATACGGACGTGTAAGGGGAAAAATTGGAACTCTTCTATGTTTGGAGGTAGTTTTAGTGAAAACCCGGAAGTGACGTCACAAGCCCCACGTGACCTGCGCAGCAGAGTGGATACGACACCCTAGTGTAACTCCCTCACCTAGGCTTCACATGGATACCTCACTCGATCCCATCGACCCACTAGTGGCCCTCCTAGCTCCAAAACGTCTATTTCCATACCCTTTGGCCACCGCGCATGCGCAGAGTGACGATATGTCAACCCCACACCCAGCCCATCAGACGTCACAAGCCCCACGTGACCTGCGCAGCAGAGTGGATAGGACACCCTAGTGTAACCCCCTCACATAGGCTTCACATTGATACCTCACTCGACCCAATTGGACCACTAGTGGCTTCCCTAGCTCCAAAACGTCTAGCGGGACCCATACAGGGTCCAGTTTTCGACACTTGGTGACCACATTCCGACGAAATGGCCAGTTTTCGACACCGGATGTGCCGCCATCTTGAACATACGTGCCGCCATCTTGGATATGTCCCATAATGCACCGGGTCAAAATACTCGCTTCTGATTGGACGAGAGCTCTGCGACGGATTTGAAATACTCGCTTCTGATTGGACGAGAGCTCCGCATTGCGTCTGCGCATGCGCAGAATGATATTCCTACCGCACACCCAACCCATCAGATACCCATTCACGAATGCTTCACTTTGATACCTCATACAACTCCATCGGCCCATTAGGGGCTCGCCTAGATCCCAAAACGTCTATTTTCATACCCTTGGGCCACCGCGCATGCGCAGAATGCCGATAGTTCAACCCCACACCCATCCCATCTGATGTCCCTTCACGAATGCTTCACATGGATACCTCATACGACCCCATCGGCCCATTAGTGGCTCCCCTAGCTCAAAAACGTCTATTTCCATACCCTTGGGCCACCGCGCATGCGCAGAATGATCCTAATTCAACCCCACACCCAGTCCATCTGCTGCCCCTTCACGAATGCTTCACATTGATACCTCACTCGACCCCATTGGACCATTAGGGACTCCCCTACATCGCAACACGTCTATTTTCATACACTTGGGCCACCGCGCATGCGCAGAATGCCGATAGTTAAACCCCACACCCAGCCCATCAGATGCCCCTTCACGAAGGCTTCACTTTGTTACCTCACTCGACCCCATTGGGCCATTAGTGGCTCCCCTACATCCCAAAACGTCTATTTCCATAACCTTGGGCCACCGCGCATGCGCAGAATGCCGATATTTCAACCCCACACCCAGCCCATTAGATGTCCCTTCACGAATGCTTCACTTTGATACCTCACTCGACCCAATCGGACCATTATATCTAGGGACTACTTTTTCTCCGCGGAAGCTTTTTCCCGAGACCGAATCACCGCCAAAACCGCTGCCAGACCACATCACCGCGGATGAATACATTCTGAATACGTTCCCTCCAACAATTGGAACTCTCCTATGTTGGAGGTAGCTTTTGGTGATTCTGCCGGAACTATAGTGCACTTGACCTCTCCTCCTCAAATCCTCCCCAAATGACCTTAACATCCGGGTGAAATTGGCCTTTAAACCCGTTATATATACTACTTTTGGGATTCTAAAATATATACATGATGTGCAAATACCGGCCACAAATCCTGAATACTTAACCATATATGGATTTGTGAAGTTCTCTCCTCCTAAATATTAGCAAGTGTTGATGTTATTTATTGCTAACTTAGTGTTTTTGTTTACTAAAATCTTATTAGGCTGTTCGTTGCATGCAAAACAAATTAATGATAAAGCCCGCCATTAAAGTGTTACAAGAGCATACAGCAAATCGAATATTTTGGCAATGATGCTTTTTATATAGACCATTTTTTCGTATGAATGAGAAAATCTAACAAATCACATGGATTTCTATGAGATTTTGGGGTTCAGTAAAAATGTACGATGGATATACAATCTTAAAAAAAATAACACAGTGAACATCTAATTTGGGCCCTATGCATTGTCGATTTTCGACAATGGAGATTTGTCAAAATTGCATCAAATCCAAAACCCAGGTAAGCTGATCTTCACTTGTACATTTCCGTTTTCCCGTCGATTAGCTGAAAGTTTAAATGTAGATATCAATTTTGAGGAAACTACCACGTTCATTTTTAATTGATATGAATGATCAAATATCGGGTATGTGGGATATAGGGCAAAAATAGGTGAGCTATCCCTGGTCCATATGGGCCGGACAGGGTATTATATTGAAGCGCTCGTGATGTAGTCAGACCGGTGTGGTTTTTATCGACAGTGACGTCACGGTGCGAATGCGCAGCCGTGGAGTAGTACAAAAAAATGACATTTCAGGGGTACGCAGGGAGATGTTTCAGCGATAGATGGGTATATCTCATCTAAATATCGCGTGTAGGTGCTGTATTGAAGCTACGAATGGACTGGGGTTTTTTACCGGAAATGACGTCGTTTGAGACGTCACCAATGGTAGAGAAAGCAGCTGTTCGATTGCTGACCTGAGACATTTTTACCCATAGATACTAACCCTTATGAGTGAGCATGCGGAATTTAATGAGCACTCGTTGTATACAGGGTCCTGGTTCATTGATACACGCAAGCGTTTAGGATGCGGTATTTTTGGAATATAGGTGAACCACACTGGATTTAAATGTGGAGTTCTATTGAAGCTCTTGTCGGGTAGAGTCAGACCGGTTGTGATACGCGCATATGCAATCGCGGAGTACTAGGGAAACGGAAGTTTCGGATGTGCTCATGTTCACGTAGTGTGAAGTTGAGATAGGGAAATGTCCATGTTAGTGGGTGACCTCTCGGTGTCTATATGGACAGTCTCGTGGTACTTCTGTCTGATGCCTGATAATCGTGCGTTAACGCCCGCCAATGCCTAACCTAACGCTACAACTCCCTGGCCAATTAGCCGGGGCTGACGGTATATATTGGATAAATATCTAAGAATATGAAGTTTCTAGGATGTAGATTTGGTATCTCAGCCGCGCTTTTATTGCAGCTAATATCCTAATGAATGGGCACTAAAGCATCGAAATCCTCTGATGCCCGTCAACGCCCGTCGCTACGCCTTAACGCTCATCTCAGCGCCGTAACGTTTATCTCAACGCCTCAACATCTCATCTTACCGCCTGATTGCCTTAACGCCCTACTGTGAAGCTTAAACACCCTTTCTTAACGCCATAACTCCCTACCGTAACGCCCTATCACCCTATCGTTATGCCTTAGCATCCTGTATCAACGTCTCAACCCCTATCTCAATGCATTAGAGACCCGTCTTAACGCTTCAGAGCCCTAGTGCGATAGCTCAGAAACTATGATTTGTCTAGATATCTCATGGATTGGACACTAATGCAGCGAAATGCAGTGAAGCTCGTCAACGCCCTATCGCCCTACCTCCACTGGAACTCACTATCAGTTTCCACTACGTTTTGACGCAATTAGATGAAAAACAGGTCAACAAAAAGAAGTTTACCAATGTTCATATGCAATTTTTACCCCCATTGCTACATTATACCCATGCTTGGGGTCGGTCTACGCATGTGTATGATGGTGTTTATTTTCTTTGTTTTTCATCATCATCATGGTTGTTCTTGTCCAATGAGAAGCTGTCATTTGTGTGGTGTCAATCATCAGACACGTGCGCTTTTGCCTCTCGTTCGCTTGCTCTGGTCTTAAGCGTCAGTCCGGGACACTGTACCGGCAATATTTCAACGAGTTGCTATTTTCTTCGTTCCCTCTCATTGTTCGGAGCCTCCGTGGGCGGAAACCCATATCCTCTTCCAGGTGACGCTTGGTATTCATGATCGTTCAATGCGTAGACTCTCAGTATCGACAGTCTCTGCGCCAGTATCTGTATCGTCTTCATAACCATACAACATCTTCTGATGCATCATCATATCGCAGTGCCTTGGCGGGGTTTGCCCATACCCAGAGCAAATATAAGACAGGTGGAGGATTGAAATGCGACTGTGGACGTCTTTCTTATTGATGACGGATCAATTGACTTCGGAGTCCGAAGATTCGACAGCTCTGCTGTCATTCATATCTGGGTGCCTTATTTATGTCGCCATAAGTTAGCCAGAAGATTAAATGACTTCCTGCAGATCGAACATGTATAATCGGTAAAATGGTCGTGGCTGGTAGACTCATGGATGGGGTCAATCTCTATGGGTTCCTTAACACTCAAGCGTGCATGTCCATGGATTATACGTTGTTGATATCTCAACTGATCATTTAGCCTGAAGCGGTGTCCACAATCCCCGCATTGATGACTGGGTGTCTGATAGAGTAACGTTTCATGGCGGTGTAAACTGAGTCGAATAAATGTATCCTCGAGAGCAGTACAGGTACTGGGTTGTATAGTTATGCAGGGTAGCAGCCATCTTCGCCACCAGGGGTAGTTTTACGCTGGAAAATGGCCGCTCCACGAACCCCTGGTTCGACGGTCGCTGAAAGTGGGTCTCATAATACATTGATAAATTCTTTCACGTGACCCCTTCCGGTTCCATTGGAACATATCCTATTCTTTATTAAACGTCAGTCATGATTACAACACATATAAGAGAAGTGGAAAGAGGTGCCGACATACTGACAGAGTCACATGACTTCACAGTATAGTCTTCCGGTTAACCTATTCTAAAGCACATAACAAGAATCTAACGATTCGTGATACGTGTTGTATCTCAGGTACGCTTCCACTGTTTTACCAGTTCATCTGGCAACTTGGATGATATGACCACACGGCCCCCAGCACCGGCATAAGCGGTATTAGATACAAATCTAGAGAGCTATGATGGAAATGCTCTGACAACTCGTATATTGGTAATATATGAGTCATTTTCATGGCCAGTGTCATAACGTCATGACGTCAGAATAGAAAATGTTTTTCAAGAATGCGTAAAGAGTTCTGGTAGGCTACGTCATCTTTTAGACGCGCTCGTAACATCCATGACGTCGGGACGTCGGCTTGATCTCCACAGATACGATCTCGTTATGTTCTAAATTCTAGGGTTTTGTGTGCTATCCAATGACCGATCGTACTGCTGAACGCCGTCCCAGAGCATAGTAGGGAGGACAGGACCGGATGGCTCTGGTTTCGAGATTGGGGTAGCAGCGTCGTGGATAGCAGAATCTTGGCGTTTCAAGTCATACAGCCGTGCAAATGACTTCGAGCCGGTTGAACAGGTGAACATCTTGTCGTACAGTGTTTGACACAATGTCTAGTAAAACGGTCTAGATCGCCAACCTGTGAACTATGAACGCGAGCGACGGGGTCCCTGATGGAATGTGACGTCATAACCGGACGTGACGTCATTGTGGAAAGTGACGTAACGGCATGCATGTTCGCCCAACTGGAGGTGTCCCCTGGACCTTGAAGCTTTTGGGATATATGGACACCATGGTACTGGCCATTTGATTTCGTGGGGGATCGTGATGGTGTTGTGCCTCGAGAGTAAACCGGAGGAAAACCTTGACAAGAATCAATAGAGATACACCGAAACCATTTGAGACGAGATATTATCAGTATTTCTCGGTTATCTAGAAACCTTCTCGGTCGAGTGGCCGTTTCAGTGCAGTGTTCCATTGGAAAATGTCTTGATTCTATTGTTATATTATTCATGGTATAATCGTGGACCTTATACATGTACCTTGACTAGATGGATAACGTAACTTTTCTCCTGTGATGTGTATGTTCGCTTCCTTGCCTCTGCCGGTGGAAAAAAAGCGGTTCTTATAAAGCGTTATCAGCTGCCTGATAAGAACTGGTCGGGTGAACTACGCCGGCCATAACAGAATAGCGCCACCCTTGTATTGCTAGCATCACCAGCTACTTTATCAGCCTCAGCAAACGACAATAATCTTTCTTCGACGGCCGAGCTTTTCATTCTTATCTAAAAGTAGATCAAGGAAGAAATACAATTTGAACTTACATATGCGGACAGCACAATGTTTTCTCAAACTTAAATCAGCTGACTATACACGCCCGCTATACCGTATTTTAAAGAAATCCTACCAGATATAGAATATAACTTCAACTTTCTCGTTAGTTTGATCTGGATTGTCAACCACTATACCGAAATTTATGTCAATATGGAAAAAATTCATTCAGATTTGAAATTCGCAAATCGTACCGTGTTAACAACCACAATCTAATGGGGAATACAACAGACAATAGAAACATAATAAAGTATTATCGATTTTCCATATGTACTTTCTGAAATTAAGTGAAACGAAAATTTCATGTTTCGAGCCGAAATCAACAACATGCTAAACTCTGTTTGCTGACCAAAACAAGACATATCTATGAAATAATATTAAATTCAATGTGCCGTTTAGTATCCTCTGTGATATTTCTAACAAAACTATTTCGGAAAAGCAGTTTTTCTATGAAATTTAAGATAAACTTGTCAGATGAAAACTGGATTAAATGTGGCAGTAGGCCGGGGGAACTGAACAGCAAATGAAGTGATCCAGGCGAGCATGATATTTTGGGGCGGAGTTAGGAAGGGGATTTGTCTTTGAGGTAAAGCCGCGTCTCCCATCCAGTCAAGGTATAGGCGCCATGGTATAAGTTATGTGTTTGGAATTATAACCATCGACAGAGAGTAGAGTATTTATGAACTTAAACGAAGGACCCTATATCTTGCCAAGGTATAGGGTCCATGCTTGCACACCTTGTCAATGTAAAGGATCCATGTTTGCACCCCTTGTCAAGGTATATATTTCATGCTTGCACACGTTGTCTAGGTATAGGGTCCATGCTTGCGCACCTTGTCAAGGTATATTCTCCATATTTGCATCGACACCAACCCAAATTAGTTCCTGTACATAGCGACAGTTTAGGTTTAGGTTTAAAGATGTAATCAGCTTCAAATCTAGGCTGAAATCGATGCCTCTCAAACTCAGTGAAAGTGACAGATGTTACAACAGGTACAAAATGAAACACATTAGACCACAAAAAACTAAACTTGTTTCCAACATTCACGAGAAAACAGAAGAAATTAATCTTTAAAAATAAACGGCATGGCATGCCGTTTATTTTTCCACGGCCGTGTCAACAAGCGTATACACACGTGGTGCATTCTACCAACGTATGCTATGCGACATTACCGAACATTAGGCACGAGCCGTGACATTATCCCATGGCTGCAGCTGTTCAGCATTCGGATTCGTGAGCGTCGCTACGTCACTCGTACGTCACGCAGTGACGTCACTTTCCTCTCCGCGTACAACACACACTCGATGGTGAAGCAGAAAACCCGTCGAAGCGGGCAGAGTTTCAAATTTATCTGACAAGATATTCTTGCATTCGTTGTATATGGCGATCCCACTATCATCAAATATGAAGCATATGATGCTTCAGTAATCTTCCCTGCTAAAAAAACGCACAGGGCAGAGCTTAGAAAAATCCATCGATTTTGAGGCTGATTGCATCTTTAATGGCAGCGTACTCGATTTTCATCAATAGCCACACATCACAGTCTCTCCTGCAATGGCAAACGTCCAATATAGCACGAACCGGTGTTACGAATATCTATATATGTAAGTTACAGTGCTCTTCTTTATTTATCTTTCTATTTCATGAACAGAGAGGATAAAAGAGAAATGGGACACCAGATAGATGACATGATTATCTCTTGTTCATTCGAAGGACGGAAGTGCAGCCAAAGGTAAAGTAGATAAATAAATCAATTGTGGTCCTAACACAGTTATTGGTTGATCTGATGATGTCACAGTGCTGCAAATTATCGTGGATTATAATTCAGATTGATTTCATCAGATTAAATTCTGTGTAAAATTTGTGTTGATCAAGATACATCGAAAGACACAAAAAAACTTCATCCAAATGTTGAATGGTGTATCCGCCATTTTACATCTTGTCTCAATAAGGCAAGTTTGCTTCTGTTCAAAGTAAAACAATAACTGACAGACAATTTAAGACTGGTAATATCCTAAATATTGTCGGCATCTCTAGAATATGATTCAATTATTGCTGATACTGAAATCAAACTGTTTATTTCACAATAATTCGCAACAGGTTTTAGCAGTCCACATTTGATTTTAACAATAACTTTCTGTTGTATTAACAAGGAAGTGGAACTATACTGTTCTCAGCCATAATTTGTCATTCTTTCGCTGTTTCGTAAGAGAACGAATAAAGATAACTCGGAAACAGTAAAGAGTAGCCTGATCTCCGACGACACGACTCTAGATCTGTTTGAGATGGGTTGTGGTATATATACGTATACTTTACCTAGATTGAAATTATCTGGTCTAAACATTAATCGGAAAAGAGCCTGGATTTGATGCATGGCCACTAGTACATGCTTGAATGTAATGCGCGTGTTACATAATTTAAATTATTCCTCATACCAAAACTTCCCTTCCCCTTTCGAAAAGACAAATAATTAGGAGGTGACACTCTTTGACCTTGTATTGCTGAAGCAAAAGATTCTTATTGCATACTCCGAAGAACAGAAGAATGTGTAAATACCAAATTCGGAAAATCGGACAGAGAAATCAACCAAATATGCATTTTTAGAATATGACGCAACTGTGGCGTCACCGGAGCGGCCATACTGCATACTAAAAGCATGTTCCGGTGAAGTTTTACCCCAATATATCTGTTTAAGTGCAATCAAGTACTATTAAATATACGGTATATTACCGTAAGCCTGATGGTATCCTACCGTATCTTCAGAATTACGGTATATTACCGTAATTTTGACGGTAATATATCATATATTCAGAATACGGTAGAATACCGTTATTCACAGTCAAAATACGGTAGAATACCGTAACCTGGAATGAGGTCACATATGGGAGGTGATCGTATGACCTATTAACCCTGCATCACGTGAGGACATTAACTGCGCGCAAAATTATTTGCCCTTGTTTGAGTTCAGCCATAGTTCCGGCTATAATCTACATTCGTGTCGTACAATCTCAACACCATCAAACAAGAAACAATTTTTGTCCGGTTGACGAAGTCAACCTGTACTATGCCAGGGGTCTGTCGATTTTGACGTGTGCACTACAATTGCGTGACCTCTCCATGACCACTGCACACTGCCCCAGTGATTCGATCGTGCATAACGAAATCTACATTTGTGTCAACATCTATCATCCTTATCGACGGTCGACATCTGATCTTTCTCCACGCTGATTTTCTGATCTGTAGAGAACAATTGATAGTATTGTCCTACGACTATCCTTAGGCCAAGTTTAAATGGGATTATGTTTTGTATGTATTTATTTTTCTTCGGTGGTGAATCGTCGTATCCTATTCCCAAAGTCGTCCAGCACTCGTCCAAACGGCCAGCGAGCAAAGCCAGCGAGCAAACGGCCAGCGAGTTCTTGATGTCAGTGCGTGACCGGGAAACAAGGTATAAATTTCATCGCGATGCCGTCATATTTTCAAAGTATATCGAGTTGGATAACAGCAAACGGATTACTGAATTTTAGATACGTTATTCTGGATTCTTTAATGCATACACTATCATAACTTGCGAGAGCATAACGTGTGTACCGACTCTGGCGATTATATGAAGTCTATATATCTAGTCCAGGCGTGACATAATCCACTTTTCCGTAGGGAACTATAGCAACATGAGTTGTAATTTATCGGATAATTTTGACGAATCTATCTGTGAGATTTTCTGCTATGTTTTTCTTAATTTCTTCTATTGCTGATGACTGAGCTACTTTAAATTACTTCGAGAAGGATTTGATCTTTGAGTATGTGAATACATAATCCTCAAAACGAGTGTTTCTGTTGATCAGTATAGACGGAGTATTGGTAACAATTTCGTAAATTACCAGATTAAACGAGCAGAGTTGGCCAGTCTCTTGCTGTCTATGCATTTTTACACAATTGCATTTTTTCATAGCAATGCAGAATAGGTCAGTTCTAGGTATTCATACTTTTTAAGCTTGTTGATCAACGAAAACCCGACATCAATACTCTCAGTAATTGCATTATCAACATCATCATAGTTTAGACGAACACTCTTACCTATAGCGCCTAATATCATGTTGGGCACACAGGTTCTCGTCAGTTAAGCTACGTTGAGCTCGGTCAATACTTGGATGGGTGACAGGGTGTTGTACTGGCTGGGCTGATCAGTGTCCAGGATAATAGGAACTGTGAGCACTCTCGTGTTCTGGCATATGTAGGCACCGTCGTGATATGAATGAAAAAAATGTTGAAAACGACGTTAAATCCTACTTACTCACTCACTACGACAATAGGTTGGAAGGATACTCTGGAGAAAAGACGTGATCA
>JAVTVY010034161.1:0-14611 GCA_036873755.1 Hanleya hanleyi
TTGTATTTTGCCTCGTTTCGTCAGATTTTCTCACTGATGGAGACGTCCTTGGTAGTTTACGTAAGTATAGTCATCAAGTCTAATTTTTACTCGTTTGTACAAGCATAATAAAAGCCGCTTTGTCAACAAATTGGGCAATCAAAGCTCGTCGTTGTTGTTGCTTTAAAACATTTGTTTAGTTATAGTAGAGACTTGCGTGTCATCGACTCAGGGATAAAGGATTTTTTTGCAGAAGAAATACATGGTATAATGATTAGATAATTAAAAAATTAAAAATAAGTAGCTATTAGTGCAAAAACTACTTCCTCAGTATTTATGAGAAGTTAAAAGACATATGGCACATTAATTTCCTGTTCAGTGTGTCTTTTCACAATAAAATTATGAAACACTAGCAGCCGTCCCAACTGAGGCGGGTTGGGTTCTTGTTTATCACATTATTATCATACAGCTACATTAACAGCTACATGGTAGTCGGGTTAACTAATAATCCGATTATTTCTCACAGTACTTGATCAAACAAACTGGCCCCTGCTGATTGTTTTCAGTAGAGTGTGGCCACCCACCATGTTTTATAACAACAACAACGACGAGCTTTGATTGCCCAATTTGTTGACAAAGCGGCTTTTATTATGCTTGTACAAACGAGTAAAAATTAGACTTGATGACTACTTACGTAAACTACCAAGGACGTCTCCATCGGTGAGAAAATCTGACGAAACGAGGCGAAATACAATACCCGCCTTCCCTCCTGCACATGTTTAGCAGACAACCGGAACAGACCAAAGTGCCGTGAGCGCTAGCGCCACCTTGCGGCCGAAACCGGCATTACGAATAGCGCAAAAGGCGGATTGCAAATGCGTTTTTTCTACTTCCCTATTTCAGATATGAAAGCATTATTCGCCAATAACCATTACTTAACAGTGGGAGCGTGCGTCCTTTTTATCAGAGAAAACGTAATCTTGTTACATCGATATAATGGTTCATACATGGGGGTATAGAACAGAAGGAGACAATTCTATAAGCCAGGACTGACTGGCCAGCGCTCACGCCCGCCGAGCTTCTGTGTTATGAATAACCATTCAGTTATGAAGGCGTCGTCTCCATAAATTAATATCGCAAAGTGAAATTATGCGCATATGTAATGTTTACGTGCACGTTTCGTTGCAAATTCTGGAAGTATTTTCTACCCATTTAACGTCTCGTATTGATAAATATAAGTAATTCAAATGGTCCAAGTCTTTTCAAAACTTTATACCTTTTACGCAAAGTACATGCAGATCGACTTGACAATGGCTCAGATCGCCAGATGGTGATCAACGCCAGCGGGGGGTTAAGTGGCAATAGCCACTTCGAATTCGAATACACAACACTTCATAAGTCGACATCAGTCTGGAGCAAGTCCATGGCATGCATGCGCATGAAATCGAATGCTGCCGAATCAATGGCGAATATGACCGAGCCAGCTATAATCTTGAAGGTTAATCCGCTATACTCCGCTGTGTCGACAACGTGCATTGATTGAACACTTTCATCATCAGAATCTGTGCCTCCTTCTGTTTTATACCTCCATGGTTCATATAAAGTTTGAAATTAAACCCAAGCCATTAGATTCTTCTACGCAAAACAACTTGAGATGGTAACAGAAAACAAGTGATTTCCACTTTTATGCATATGCCAATCTCAAACAAGAGCACAATTGGCGCTATGGACTACAGCATTAAAACAAAATCTACGAGATTTTCAGGTTTCCACTGGTGGTCATTGACCTTGGCCGTTGACCCCGATCTTGGTACCCGACAGATGGATTTTCATTAAAGTATCTTTTGTCAAAAATGTGATTTTCAATGGTTTATGGATTTTATCACTCCCATTGGCCTAGTTTTCATGTCTTCGTTTCTTTTGTGACAGAAGGAATACATACACGAAAACTTGGCTACTTTCGACCTCAATAAGATTTTTTTTTGGTCATAGGTGCGAACACCCTTGGACTGGAGTTATAGCATAGACAATGTTTTGAACAATTTTCTGTTGTTTTTTTTTGTTGGGGGGGTGGCGATCTCATGCTAACCAACGATGACCGGTTAACCTTTCAGTACCTGGCTGGTATAACGTCTCAGATGTACCGGCTCAAAAATATTTTAATTTCAATGATTTTCTGATATTGGGCAAAATTTGTGATAATAACCATTGATCTCAATTTTTTTTTTTCGGTAGTTTGCCTTTCCCTCATATACCCACTTGCAAAAAAACCCTGCAGTTTTCAATAATTTAGGCTTATTTCGATAGGTGATCTCAATGTGACACCCTAGCTATCCTGGTGAAATTTTGTTTAGAGCAATCGGTCAATTTGTTGAAAAGTTCAGGAACTAAATAACGGAAGTCGCGAGGAGAAGGATTAAACATAAATCTCCACAATACCAGCAATGAGATAGAACAGAAGACAAATTTTGTAATACAAATCTGTTTATTTTTTTGGAAGCTTGATGAAACACATTAATCGGCTTAACTACTTAAACACAATATATTATTAATTATATCAAGAAAGTAAAATTTACAGAGCAACTTAAAAATCACCTTAAAATCATTACATATATACACCACAGAACTTTGCGAGTAAATCACAAAATGACTTCTATTTGGATTTAACTGATCGACAAACCAAATGAACAAGATGGCTGTGATTGTGTTGGTTTCTTGGAGACTTTTGTGTGGTTTTAACTTCCAAAGAAGGCACTTATTCACAGAAAGCCGGTTTTGAAGTAAATTTATACATGTACATAAAACAATTGATGTGCCAATAGACAGGTCTATTAATAGCATCTTTGTAACCAAGGTCATTCCTACTCGGTGTGCGAAGACGATCACGCAATTAAACGATCAAAATTAAAATTTGAAGGAGAAAATGAAGGTCATAATTGAAGGTCCACAAATCAGATACAATACCATACAAGTCTGTGATAGTTTTATGAGGTAAAAGAATGGGTTGGGCTTTTTCCTCTTGTTGCAACTTTATTCAAAGAGAACTATATTTAAAGGTTCTTCACATTGGAATTCAAGGGATCAAATATTGTTCACGTGGACTTAAAGAAAAAAACAAAAAATGCTACAAAAACTTAGGTAATGATAACATGAATTTGGGATGTGGATATAATGAAATGGCCTAATGCTAACTTAAATTCAACTATAAAATTCCGAGACAGATCTGTAAAATTGTATATATCAGTAACGGTATAAATATTACTGATCATTATTGAAGACAGAAAATATGAGACAGATCGTACCAGCAAATTTATTCAACTATTGAATATGCGGAACTGTTACAATTCCATTCAAACAGGAAAAACACCAAAATTAAGCCGATAATGTTACCAGGAATATCTCGTGTTTTTTTTTTTTTATAGTGAGAGAGCTCTATTTGATATTAAATACATGTATACAGTCCAGATAATGCTATCAATGTCAAAAAAGAGAAAAAAAAAGAGTTAATAAATTTGTAAATTAAACGTTGAAGATGGGACATCGGCGAATAGGTCGAACTTCGATTTTGTAACATGTCAGACTAGCAGTGGTGAATGCAACTAGGACGGAAGTACCAAAATCCCTTTTGGGAAATAAATAATACAGGTAAAATCGCAGGAAAGACACATGTACATTTAGACTGTAAAATAAAGCATTATTAGACTGATTCTAATATTTAGACTGTAACATGTATAAGTTTTCATTAAATATTGAAACTTAGTCACAGGTTCTTTATCATATCTATAATTAAATATACATATAGCTCATAAGTAATAATTAGGTCAACTAAAATAATTATGCAGGGATAACTTCTTTGTACATTTCAGATATACGGTGAGTTAAACGTAACTTGTCGTTACCACTGTATCTGAACAATTTACCTCTTGTATTTTTGTGAATCTGAATACTACATGTACGTAGAACCAGTTCTGTGCATGACTTTCATTGGTGAAGTTTAGATAGATTACAGGCCTAACAGAATTCTCCACGTCACTGTCAGTTCCTTGTCCATCCATCTGTTTCCGTGTGCTCTGGGCCAATTTCATGAGCATGGATCAGAAATCCTGATTCTCATCCCATCCAATCCTTGTGCCCGTGAAATATTCCATGGTCGCAGGACTCGCACCAGTTCTCTCCCCCCCCCCCCCCGAAGTCCAGTCCGGCCTTTCCACTGAGCGATATAAACGAACATTGCTCTCCATGCAATGGGGGGGGGAGGGGGGAATTTGGCTCAATGTCACACTCAAGTTTGTTTCACTCATATGGTCAGTCAGTTTGGTTGGTGGAGGAAGCCGTAGTACCCGGAGAGAACCACCGCCCGTTGGCAAGTAACTAACAAACTTCCACACATGGCTCGAACCCGTGCCGGTTCAGCGGTGTGAGGCTAGCAGTCACCAGCGAAGCGCCTTAGACCACTCGACCACCGAGGGCGCCGACAGTATACATGTGTAAGATGTAAAGAAGAACAGACTCTCTTCTCCACCATGACAGTTTAGCCTGAAGTTTCGGACTATTTTTGTCGACAACATTCGGGTCAAGCGGACACAAAAAAGGGCACTGGATATTGGCAAATGTTGGTCCGAGTGCATGGAACTTTGTACGAGGGGGAGGAATTTTTCAAGAGAGCTAAGGATTGGATGGAGTGAGCATCAGGATTTCTGGTCCTTGGAATTGGTCCCAGACACATGGAAATAGATGGATAGACAAGGAACTAAGGCGTGCGCATGGAGGAGTTCGCTAGGCTAGGATTAAATACCTTGAGAAAATAAAAGAACACCCAAATAACACCTTAGAACAAACAAGCAAAACATAGCTGTAAACATAAAATACTATCTACTCTTACTAACTTAGCATTATGGATGTATGTGCAATGGTTTTGTATGCCTTAATGGTTCGAGACTGAATATGTCACAGTTAAATGTTCATGTATGATGCCAATTAAATAATCGATAATCAATCAAATACATCTATAGATGACTTTATCTTGTTGATAATGACAATGCAATGGGCCAATATTATGTTTTCATTTATATGAGAATTACCTAATATTCTTATCTGCGAAGCTTTGCTTCCATATCATGAGAAATATCACATATTGATTTGTATTTTTAACATACAAATTCTCAAAACATGGCAAATATTCAACAAACACATATGCACCTATAAAGATTTAGCATAGGGTAAAGGCTAAATCTTGCACAGAAAAGCAAACGACCAAGACCCCAAGCAAAAATCATCAAACTACAAAGATATAGCCAAGTGTCCACTGTGATGATTGCCAAAGTTATTACGAATATCCCCAAATAGACAAGTCAGAGACAGAAAAGCTTTTCAAAGATATTCTACAATAATTTCTGGGTATGTTCAAGGCTCAGCAGAAACAGACCAGTAGATAAAAGTAAGCACTATTGACAACACATTGAATTGTATTAAATTATCCCACTCGGACCCTCAAATTGATCAAAAAATTTAGCAAGTTAGTATTTGCGTAGAGCTATTTCAGCAGTAAAGTTGGTTTTCTCAAATATCTTCACACAGAATACATCATACATGGGCCGGATCACCTCGAATTCTTGCCTGGTCTCTGAATATCACATGTAGAATGTTTTAACAAAACAGACAGAAATGTTGAAGAACTATTGATCTCATCATTCATCCTTGTGTCCCCCCTCAGTTATCTCCCTGTAAACGTCATATTTCTCCACTGGGGCAAGGTGTTATTATCCAAAGGCCATTTTCGAATTTAAGTTTGGAAGGATAGATTGGCTCTGTGCGATCCACTGGCTGGCTTCTCACGTAATTTTCTGTATCATACATATAGGCCTACATAAATTTGATTTTGACCAATGTTATACTATATGGGGGAATATTTTAACCAGTGACACTAATTGGTATAAATATGACAAATATGCATAAAAATTATCCTTCTATTTTAAGGAATGATCATTATTTACATTAATCATAATTTTGGCAAAATTGAGTTGAAAATACTGTATTTTCCCTGATAATATAACATAGGCCAAAATAAATATACAAGCACTGGTTCATGAACCACAAAAATATGCAAGAAGCCACCCAGTGGGTCATGATTCAAGGCACAGTCGATCCATTCTTCCAAATTTACATCAGGAAATGTCCAATCTGTCATATATGCTCAATATCAGTGCCGATAATGCAGACTTCTCAGACTGCAGAAGTTGAAGTGATATTCAACCACTGCTGCATATTCATTGATTTTCCAGTAGCCAAAATGGTATTGAAAATTACTGGTTGATCCAGCAACAACAACATTTTCCAGTTAGATGGCAGATTTTGGATCATACTCCATGTAAGAATCACGAGACAATGCATACAATAGCCAAGTCTGGGGAAAACAATGAGTCCAGACTTGAGCCTTTTCAGCTGCACAAAGACTCGGACAATATCTTCCTACATGAAGTATCTACCCAGATTTTGAGATTGAAAAGGAGACCAGGCTACATGTACGTCATTGGCCAATTGAGACAGTCATGAAGATTGGGATGGCTCTGTTAATAGTGATCCAATGAGAATGCTCGTCTTAATTTAAAATGGTGTGGGTCGAATGACCAATCACTGGAGGGAAGACAGATGGAACAGCATGCTGACAATGTTAACATTTTGATTTAACAGGGAGTCATAGTTTAGATTTTCCCATGGTATATCTTATCCCCAGTGGTTACTCTTCTGTGTTTTGAGTCCCCAAAATGGCATTGTGTACCCTTTTTCTGAACTTTTTTCAAATTCAGATCACTCTAGCAGAACCCTTGTTCAGATTGAAGGTTTAACAACCCCATGAAAAGAACTACATTGGCTCCTAGTTTGACCGGGGCTTTGTAAGAATATGCAAGATGAATATATAAGCCCATCCAAGTTCTAAACGCATCAACGTCAAGCCAGAGATGTAACATGCCCTGCATGGATTTTCATGTACAAGATTTATGTATCAGGGTATATGCAATGTTTTAAGACATCGGCCATAATCAAATTGATGAAAAAGCTAGCAAAAACAATATTTTGAAAATGTTCAGTCCAGTGCATTTTAAGCTGTTCCCAGAACTTACTACGTAAATAAAGATCTTGGCTCGAAAATTACAAGTTGTCGCTTTGAGAGCAAAAGATAGAAACAACCCTGGCACCAGTAGCATGTTCTACATCATCCCCACGTTATCGGACTGTATACCTCCTACTGTCACATATAACTCCCCTCTGATTGCATATAATCAATTGGGTCAACAACACGGTGTGCATCCTTTGTGTGCATTGCTCTGCACCAATCAACATCATCCGTTATCGAATGGATATCACAGCTACATAGAATGTTGTAATGGGTGCCCTCTTCAAATAATTTAACATTTATGCGTTTTCCATTTTCCCTGTGTGCCGGACATCAAATACTTCCTGTGTTGATCAAAATTGATCAAGACTGAAAGCGAAAGCGTGCCATGTTCTTCGAACGGCCCAAATCAGGCAGAGGGTGTTACATCGACAGTTTAGGAGGTTACAAACTCTGACATTGGGAGAATGCTACTATTGTTTTGCTATAAAAGCGGTTCGGAACTGACGATGTTCAAGTTTGCACCTGTCTACACATGTACATGTATTGCACCGATGTTCAAGATAGATGTTGAAGTTGCTCAAATAAAGCTCCTGTGTGACATAAACATTATTGGTTTACCCTGAAATGACAATTTGGATGATGGCAACATTTGACCAGTGGTAGAGACAGATACATCATCATGTATACGGGGACATTAACAAAATACCATTTCTGGGTAAATATACATCTTAATCCATACAACAACAACAACAACAATGGTAACTGCTGATGTAGCCCGATGAACATCCGTGGTTCGTGGTCCCAGCGGGAAGGAAATGAGACAGATTTCTCCTCCACTATAACGTAAATATCCGTAATATCAGGAATTTATACAAATACACCCACAGACATTCTATAAAACAGGTATCACACCAGAGTTTCTTCTTCACCGAGAGTTGTTCGAAGAAGTTCAGAAAAGCAACAAAGCTAAACGTCTTGGTAGTACCGTATCTATTTGTGACATCACCTTCGTATGCAATATTTCCAGCTGCATAAGCATCACAGTTTGGAAATTTAAAATGCCCAATAATATAGAAGGTCAATTGATATTCAATTCCTCCATGGTCAAGGTCAATAGTCTGAAGCACTAGGCTTTTGTCAAGACCATTTTGCTGAGTGTTCGTACTTGCAAATATATAACACTGCGATTGGAATATATTCCATATGGCATACATGTATATGCCATCAACAGACAACAGTAATGCAAGCATCACCATGCACCCACAACTGTCACAAAAACACGCTGGGAACCCTGCATAGCGGAATGAAAAAAAATCAACAGCACATTGCGTAGTGGCAAGAGAGTCGCTCTGTTCTACGGCGCATGTACACTCGATATAAAACATATTAGGTGTACATTCCATACACAGACATGAAAGTTTCAGCAAAATGGTGAATTAACAGCACCAGTAAATTTTCCCCAACACGAAAACAACTCTCAAACTCGACTTCTTGAAAACTGCTTCGGTCCACTTTCGTCCTTATCAGTCTGATCAGATTCTTGTTTTTTGAGGTTCCTTTCTCCCGAACTTGAGCACAAATATAATTTGGTTGGGTTTATATACATGTACATGCATGGACTTTCGAGTACATATATATATATCTCTATATATACAAATGTTGTTTTTTTTCTATACAAAAATCACGTTTTAAATATTAATGAACCAAGGATCATGTTTTCACTTGTTCGTACGTTGGCGCTGTGGGTTCCGTCCCAGAGATGCCAGAACTTGTTCGACCTTCGATTAAAATGTCATAGAGTAATGCATTGTCTATCGCTGTCTCTTCGTCGATGTCCTTGAAGCGATCAGGACCGTCGTCCTCTGCTTCCAAAGGACCTTCGGACTCCACACTCGCTATCGGTGGCTTCATGAACTCGACAGGTTCGTACTGACCAGAGCTGACAAGGTCTGAGTTTACCGGGGACCGCTCCACGAACATATCATCAACCACTTCCACAGAATAGGGTATATCCCCCAAATGTCTGCAGGAATCGCCCTTTTCGGCGCACTCGTTCAGCCCCACAGCTTCATAGCCAAATTTTTGGTCCTTGCCGTGTTGAACCGGCGAGCTCTTCCCAATGCCTTTTTTCTTGGAGTCGGAGCCAGGACCTGAAATGATATATGACATTGATAATGGTTATCTTTGTGGATAATATTTGGAAAGAGGATCAAATACATATTGATAAAAAATATAAATCTAAATCTTACTGTTCAACATGCAAAGTGAGTACCATTTTTCAGTATGGAGCCCATTGAACAAGTCGAATACAACTGAATATCTCTTTTTTTGTGCTTGCAGGAGAGGGCCATCCATGAAAAGTACATGTATTCAATTGAAAAGAATGTGGATTAGACCCACATGTGGTGCGGTTTGAGTGCCAAGAAAAAAAGAAGAAGAAATAGTATGTACGAGAGAAATTATTTGATTGACAAAGTAAAACGTTTCGTTATAATCTCAGAATAATTGCAGGGCATTGGGTCATATGATTCTTGAATAATTACATGTACGCCATAATTACCTACTGCATTTGTGCAAAATCACAGATTTAGGGAGAAAATACCTTATATTTCTCATTGTAAATATATGAAGATCAACCAGAACAAAAACAAGTTAAATGCAATAATCATTGGTTCAATATGTAGTTGTGGACCAGCATTGGTTTTGGTTCGGGACTATCTTCATATGTTTATTGGTATTTTCCCCCCGAAAATGGCAATTTTGTATGACACTAGGTAATATTCAATATTTTAGCAATGGGAGGCTTGCACAATAGGGCCAGAACATAAATCAGATGTATTAGTTCTGACATTTGATTGGTTATCTGGGCTGAAATGGACAAATAGGAATTGACAATCACAGAATCTGATTGGATAGTTCATATCATGCAAGTCACCAAATCCCCAATAAAACATGACCTTTATGGTTATCTTCTAACTCTGAGAGAAGAGAGAGAGAGAGAATTTAGGTTTAACGTCGAGAAGAATGGGGTATATGCATATGTACCAAGTATTTTCTAGACTGTCTTTTGATTTAGGTATATATATCGTTGTTCATCGTATAAATTGATCATGTTCAGACAAAACGAAGCCCATGCATGCAGAGATGCTTTTCCGTTGAAAAAACATGTGCTCCTATTTAAGGGGGTTTTGATACATTTATTGCATCTGTTTTTGCCCAAACTTCCTGTTCTTTGAGGGGATGTTCTGTCCTAATTCACATGTGAAAGTCATTTGGGACAATTACGCGAACCCACTTACAAAACATAAAAGGCCTTCCGAGTGAGGTAATGGTTTAGGTAACAACGAGGTTAAGATTTATTGGCCCAGACGGCCGACAAGAGAACCGTCCTGTTTAGGCTAAGTGTATAGACAGGTAGACATCAGACCTGCAAATACATCCGCAAAACAGACCGTGATACAATGCCAAATTCAAGACCCCTGACCCTCAACACCTGTCTAAATTAATAATATAACGCTTAACGAGCGGTTCGACTCGACAAATAGTCTCAGTAATGAGTTGTTCGGCTCAGTCATGCGGCGTGTATGGCTGAGCCTGGAGGTAGAGTCTCAGAGAGAGGAGGAAAGGAAATAGCTGCATTCCATTGTGAACTCCTCTCTTCCGCTTACAACTGCTCGCAGGAAATGCACAATACGGCTACTTTGTGTCAGTTTTGCACAGATCTCTTATTTCTTGGCTCGGTATTTATTCTGGCTGTGGCATATTTTACCAACAGATAACGTTTTAAGCTATTCCAGCTTTCCTCACATGATCTAGGGTACAGAGCAACGGATACCGGTGATGTAATTCCACGCTACGGTACAACCAGCATACCGCCCAGTACAGCCCATGAAAGAAGACAAATGGCTGGCGAGAGATAGGTGGAAAGATAAACAAACATTATACATTTCACCACAGAATACGGCCTGGCAGAAAGATCAAGATGCCAAATTATTCTGCTTTTGTATCGTCCCAACATCTGTTTTCCTATTAAATACACACAGCGTTTCTAGTCAAACAAACAGTACACAAGAGACAATGGGTAAACAGATGAACCTCAGCCAATTTGTCACTGGTAAACTGAAGGACTATCAGGGCAATCTTCAGTATTACTGGTACCTCATGAACTGAGGCATTATCATCAGATATGCAATGTACCTGAGTACATGTGGTATGATGTAATTATAAATGTCTACATTAGCTCATTTCCATTCCAAAATCTGGTTAGAATATGGTTACAATTTTTCCCAAATGAAAGAACAGATTTGTTATGTCTATTATGAGAACGTTAAAAGGTTAGACCTACATATAGGCTAATGACGCAATTTTAGAATAACTTTCCTGCGATTTAGTTGCACTAATCGCATACAAATGCCACATGGTTTCTTAAATAGGCAACAGCCAAATTATACAATCTTTTAATGCTATCTGGCCTGAGGTGAGTTTTCTCTCATGCTCCGAAACTTAGAAAAATACAGAGCTGAAAATTTGTGACTTTGCAGCTTACCATATTCGGGTCATTTTGAGCCTAGTTACACCCACTTCCCCAACCCAACCCGCGGAGGATCATTATGGGTAAAAAGTGGCAGCCATGTATCAGAAAACTGATGTTTTCATATCTTTCCTTAAAAATTGTTGCTTTTCTGCTAATAAAAGTGGACAAAAACTATATCAGATAATAATTTTACTAGTTTATCATCCAGTTTTTGCAAAGAAAATTGCATAAATTAATAATTCGAAAAATCTGATGGGTAAATGGCTTCTGGGAAAATGGCGTCAGTGCGGCCATCTTTTTACATTTTCTGGTAGAGCATGACCTAAGGGTATAACAGTATTGTTAATTTCAGCTCCCCGATCTCAGGGATAACTAAAATATTTAGGCCTCCTTAAAGGCTGCATCACCTTTTCTACTTTTCCAAGAAAGGACCTTTTTCAAGAAAATTCTTACATTGATAATTCAGGTTGAAAACAGTCCACTAATCTTTCATCAACAATATTTCTATGCTGTAGATATTGTTACGGTCAACCGGGAATTCCTAAGACAACGTCGTTGCAGAAAGACCCAGCTGATCGGTCAGGATGGCTGATTATTATTTCATAAAAATCGCCAATAGTCAGTTCTGACACCACCGGTTTTTAACCGGAATTCCACCTTGTACTGAATACTCTAATGTTGAATAACTGGATAAATGCAGTAATAAGTTGAATAACTTTTATTCGTATAATAAACTCTGTATTGGTTACATCAATAAATTCACTGCGATATCATTAAATTCCTCGTACATGAATATCCAATAAACGTAAGCTCTCCTGATGTTCCGTATTCTGTTGTTATTCCGTTCAGATTCTGTGCTACTCCGTTTTCATGTCCTGAGTATATTTCTGGATCCTGTGTAATTTGTACATCATATCCCCGATCTCTGATGGAAGATCGTTATAGTTAGGTTGGTATTCCATAAAATTTCACCCTGTCCTTTATATCTGGTTACTTCCCGACTTTTAAGTTTCTGTGTGATCTGTAATTCACGTCCGTAATTCACGTCCGTACCTCGTCCTTTATGTTTCCTTGTGAAGCTGTGCGTGACTGTACGTGTTGATTCCCGGATTCTTTGCATTGAAGTTGAAACTGTGTTATAGTTCCTTTGTTATGTATTATTACAACCACCCCTGAAATGTATTCTGTTTATATTCGTGTATGATTTATCCCTAGAATCATATGGCACTGGTATCCGGGGCTGTCATTGATATCAGCATTAATATATGAGTTGAAGACAAATAATCATGGAATATATAGCTTGAGTTTACATTCTAGCCCATTGACTACTGAATGTGCTCTCTTGCTGTATATTTTGTTCATCCAGAAATTTATCTAGGGGTCCAGAAATAAATCCAGGGGTCCCGAAATAGATCCTGTTTTCAGTACTCGATCTTGGGTCCAGTAATCAATTGTTGATAATTTTATACGTGCATTTGTTGTAACTCTGGAATAGACAGCTTGAGTTTACATTCTAGCCTATTGACTACTGAATGTGCGCCCTTGCTGTTTATTATGATCATCCAGAAATAATTCTAGGGGTCCAGAAATAAATCCAGGGGTCCCGAAATAGATCCTGTTATCGGTACTCAGTCTTGGAAATTTTAGATATGGGTTGATGATAACTGTGGAAATGACAGCTTGAGTTTACATTCTAGCCTATTGACTACTGAATGTGCACCCTTGCTGTTTATTATGATCACCCAGAAATTTGGCAGGGGTCCAGAAATAAATCCAGGGGTCCCGAAGTAGATCTTGTTTCCAGTACTCAATTTTGGGTCCAGTAATCAATCATTGATAATTTTAGACATGTGTTGGTTGGAAATCTGGATTAGACAGCTTGAGTTTACATTCTAGCCTATTGACTACTGAATGTGCACCCTGGTTGTCTATTACGTTCATCCAGAAATAAATCTAGGGGTCCAGAAATTTATCTCAGGGTTCCAGATATTTCTCTAGGGGCTGTGCATGGATATAGACACTGATGGACTATCAGCTTATTCTGGTATACTCCTTGCTGTACTGGTCCCTTTCTTTTAATTTACATAGTAGTGAATGGTTGCTGGGGTCTTTTAATATCGTTGGCTGTACTCACAGGATATTTGTGTTCACCGCCTGTGCAGCTGACTCGGTTGATACCAAGTGACGAACCTCCGACTGTCAACGTAATTTATACTTTCCCGCTCGTGCAACGTTAGCGCCACCTATCGGAGTTCTGTGCACTTCCATATCCTGGAAACCTCAGAAGAGCTTACCATCATTACTCATTAACTGGAACTAATTGTTCGCAATCTTAGCTGAATAGGGATCTCAATTATCAAAGCTAATTATTTCAATCATTTATAATTAATGATAATCTGCGAAAGTTAGTCAAAATTAATTGGAAACTGCTTCGTGAGTAGAGAGCCTCGCTTTCGCATTTCCTAAACATGGCGGTCAGCGAAGAAATCTTCCGCCAAAAATTGTGCACAAATGTGGATTCATTAAAGATGAGCGAACTTTACGTAACGATAACGACTGGTTTAAGAGCAAGAACAAGTATTTCATCGCAACTGGTAAGATTGATCGATGGAGATGACGTATTGTCTTATAAAACATACAAAAGTTGTCCATTACCGCAGACAAACAGAATTCACTCATGATCTCGATCAACTTTGACAAACAATAATACCGGGAATTATCAAATTGTCACAATATACATGTAGGAAAGAGAGCCAAAGTACAAACCACAAATTCATGTCAGGGAGTCATACATCAATGCACCTGCCGCTGCAATCAGGGCAAATCTATCGTCTAAGGATTAACTTCAATTGGGAGTCCGGGATTAATAGCAATACTATATAGCTGCTGGCAGGCAAGAGCAGTCCGATCCATTAGAGAGATAAGGCTGTGACATAAGGGAGAGTAATACTGCCAATAACCACAATGTAATCACAGTCATG